>JAOUQX010000009.1:11247720-11259983 GCA_028566295.1 Liobagrus marginatus | reverse complement strand
GATGCACTCTGTTGCTGAATGATCAGAATATTGTCTTGTCTAGAAGCACGGACACGGTTAACCATAACACTGAGGTTGTTTATTTTTCTTAACGTGGAGGTGAACATACAACGATGCCGTGGATTACAAGGTAAATCTCTGTTTACATAAACCTCCGCATTCTCTCTCTCTCACGCGAGCCCAGTCACGGACCGTGTTCTCGCTTTAATTGACTTTAATTGCATTTAAGTTGATACATTTTATTTACATTAATTATAATGATAAATATCTTGGTTTCATCATAGCACCAGCCTAAGGTAGCAATTACAATTTTTTGTAATCAATTTGTGGAGTAGCATCTGAGCTTGAGATGCAAAGAAGCTAAACAAGGTAATCAGGAAATCTGGCACTATTTTACTTTATGTTGCAGCAGAGCTTCTTCTCTAATAGACTATTCACAGTTCGTGATTTTAGCCTGCTGCTGCCCAAATCTACAATGGGCCAATACAGAGGATAGGAAACTACTTGGATGTTAGTGATGTTGGATACAACAATAGAATTTGAAATTCAAACTTTTAGATTAAATATTGCAAAAAAAATACATCGTCACTGCACATTCTTTACATTCATAGGCACTGTATTTATGACTTGATTATGATCACTATACATTTATTTTATACATACAATAGCACAATTGATCATCCTTCATATCTCTTGTTATATTTGAAACTATGAACCTGTAAGATTATCTGTTCAGAGATCTTGGTTTCAGTCTGCTACCTTACTTGAAGTACGTGTATGTATTTTAACTTTTTTAATATTTGTGATACTTTTGGGTTTATTGTGAATCTTATATCTTTACATCTGCTCTGTTGATAAGTCCTAGTCCTTATCGGTCTGTATCTTCTGTTGTGTCCAATTGTGACAGCAAATTTCCTCATGGGGATTAATGAGGTACTCTTCTTCACATTACTCTGCATAGGTGAATTAGCTACTCAAAATTGTCCATAGGAGTGAATGTGTGTGTGAATGGTTGTCTGTCTCTAAGTGTTAGTATTGCGATTAACTGGCAATTGTCCAGGGTGAACCCCGCCTTAGGACGTGACTTAGGGCGTGAGACCCTAAGTTAGTTGGGATAGACTCCAGCACCCCTGCGAACCTGAACAGGATAAGCGCTAGCCAATGAATGAATAAACCGTTTGATTTGATATATTTGACCTGAATTTGCATTATACTCTATGCATGAATTGTGTTTGTGAGTTACTTTGAACATCTGTGTGGCATAAGAACGACACTGTTAGTGCTAATTCACTGAAAGGTGGCAGAATGCTACCAGCATGGCTGAATACAAGCCCATGATCCCTAGAATTATTCATATTCCATTCCCCAATTGGGGATAAATCAGTCCATCTGGAAGAGATACAAACAATAAGAAAGATTTGCAGGTGTGGCTTCTTTTCTTTTATCAAGGCCACACCTGGTAGCAGGATAGGGGCTGTGAAAGGAGCTGCTAGCACTTACAATTTGTTCCTTTTCCTCCCAACCTGCCAAAAGGCATAGGCATGCTCATTTATCTAGTGCAGCTTCTTTGTCTGGAATCTCGCTGCTTCAGGAACCGTGTGCGGGGCCGTAACTGAGGCGCTTCACATGGAACCACAACAATAAGCTTTGAATGCTGACTAGAAAAAAAAAAGATGCAGGTTCAAAGAGCAAAACAAAGTGGGAATGCAAAAGGAAAGTAGTGACTGACTGAGATTATTTCCTCTTTGTCTCTGTTTGTGCTGATTTATTTTTTTTACTCTTTCCCCATCTTTGTCGTGAGGGTCCCACTGGAGTTTTGACCTATTTTATCGCCTGGTTGATTAATGCAACACTGCTTTACACAAAGGTCACTCGACTGAGAGGAGAAGCATCTTTAAAGAGAGTGTTATTGGGAACGTTTCTCGCTGGGGGAGATGTAAGAAATTACTCTTGTGGGGTCTGGGGACATGTCAAGTTGTCTTACGGAGTCAGCTGTTGTGGCTGGGGATCACATTTAATAGAGTAACAAGGAAATTATCAAGTGTGTATCATTACATTGCGCTGTATAATATAGCAATTATTTACATTTTTTCTCAGACTATTATGATTGTGATGCACTACTCTCTCTCTCTCTCTCTCTCTCTCTCTTCTCGTTCTCTCGCTCTCTCTGTCACTCTCTCTCTCTCTCCTCTCTATCTCGTTCTCTCTCTCCCTCTCTCTCTCTCTCACGCTCTCTCTGTATTTGTATGTCACACTCAAATTGTCTCTTTGTAGAAATCCTTATTGAAAAAAATTCTAGGGAAATGCAGTGTAGAGCAAAAATGGATGAAATTGTGCTGGTTGACCATATTCGAGGTACAGATCTTTACAGATCCTTATCTTCTATTTCAAAGCCTATTCACAGGAGTATTTCATCCGTATTGTTCTCTTCCCTGCTCCCAATTACTGAGCTAAATGAACCCCAGCCTTTCTCCATATCTGTGCCATGTGCAGAGCAAAGATATTCGGCTAAGTAAGTAAATAGAGGCAGCAGCCGCACACTAAGACTAAGACTAAGACTAAGAATGAAGATCATGCTGCAGATGTTAGAATGATGTGGAGATCATGTTTGCGCTCTCCTCCTTCTCAGAAACGCATACTGAATTTGTTTTTTGATTAATCTGTCAGTTATTGCATCCTGGGAAGCATGTAATTGCTTTATTATTCATTTAGCTGCAGGGATGGATGTTTCAGTAGCTAATCAGTATTAAACTTGAATTATACACAACATAAAAAAAATACTTGTGGTGAAAGTATAGCGACTGGAGGCAATCAGTAATCCCTTGAACTCAATGTAAAACCCTATCGTTACCATGATGCTTTCGACAATGCGTGTTATTAATCGGTCCAAATTGTATCTGGATATTTGGTGCGATTTCTTGCGTTTCAGCATGCATTTGAGTGCACTTTCATTAGATCATGCCTGTTTTGTAACTGTGCATATGACTCCGAGCAAGATTGATGCTTTTCATTACTTATCATAATATTCTGTAGTAAAACCAGAATTCACTAAACCCCCTTTCATTTTAGCCAAAGCCAGACTAGCCCACAGGGGACAGAACATAAAGCAGTCTGCTACTGAAATAGGTAACCGCAAGCCCTCATCTGCCATCACACCTTATTCACCCCAGGTGCGATTAGCCATCTCTCTTGGTCCATTTAGTTAATATACCATCTACTTGTAGATAATATCATATATTAGGTCTATTTGTTAAGTTATTTAAGCTAAATTTTGGTAGAAAGGGCATGCTAAAGCAATAGACTGTGTAATACAAAGGTGTTTTCTAGACAAATTAGGTGTTTTTTCTATTTACACAGAACAAACACCGTTCAATACCGTTGTACAGTTGGTTTTATTGTACAATGCTTCGTGGGCGAAATGCGATCATCTGGATTTTAATGAGATTGACTGTATAACATCAAAAACATTAATCTGGATTCTGATAGTACACCTTTTTAGCTAAATACTATATTGGGGGAAGTTTTTCTAGAACTAAAAGATTACCTCAAAGTTACTTTTGCAAAATGAACACCTGACCACACTGCTACTATTGTGTCTGAATGGAAAAAAGCCCTCCACAGCTATGCTCTAAAATCTAGTCGAAAGCCTTTCCACAAGTGTGGAGGTTATGACTAAATCTACGCATGCGACTAAATCTGAAACAGTATGTTTAAAAACACATGTGGATGTGATGAATAGGTGTCCTAGTCCAATGTCAATACAATAATGTCCAGCTCTGAGTAATAGAGTGCTCGATTTTGATGTATCATATTTAATGCCTTTTTCCAGGTGAATGGGAAGGACTTATCAAGAGCCAGCCATGAGGAAGCAGTGCAGGCCTTCCGCACTGCCAAAGATCCCATTGTGGTCCAGGTGCTCCGACGCCAACCGCTGCCTCTGGGTCAAGGGTCATCCCAGGATGTCCAACTGGTGGATGTATGCACGCAAACAGATATTACCTTCGAGCACATCATGGCTCTTGCCAAACTCCGGCCTAGCAGCCCACCTGTGCCAGACATTTGTCCGTTTCTACTGTCAGACAGGTAAGGCTAGCTCACAGCAGGCAAAATGGAGAGCCTACCAAGTATTTATTAAGCCTGGATAAGGTTCTTGATGTACTCTAAGTTTTTTACAAAGTCTTCAATCTACATGCTCCTAAATGAAAGACACTGAAATCCTAATGAATTTTAAATGCATCTACAAAGCTGCAACAGAAACGCGATTGTTTCTCTTTCTTTCCTAATTTACTTGGGCATGTTCTCAAGTTCCTCTCTGATGAATTGTGAAGTGTGAACAAGATGTAGTTTAGAATAAAGAATATCTGAGTTTCCTCTCCTGAGACATACCCATGGTGAACCGTGGATGTGGAGGCGTTTGTTTCTACAATTCTGTAAAGTTATCTGAGACCAGCGCTCTCTCACACCCACATGCACAGTCAGACAAAGGCTGTATGTAAAGGAGGTAATTATTACCACACAATGTCCTTGAATAATTAATTGTCTAAAAATTTGTCACTCATATAAGTGTCTTGTTTCATTTTGGAATCCCATTTGTCTCGGGTATTTTGAGATGAACTTTTCTAAGTATTTTTTTCGCTAGGCACTCGCTGCAGAATCTGATGACAGGTTTCATTAATACACACATGACACTTAAACTGTAAGAAATTGGATTTACATGCAGCTAACTCTGTAGATCAATGTGATAAATGATCTGTACAGAGTTATTACTGTGTATGGTCCTTTAAGAACATAAGTACCCCTGGTGGTGAGCAGCAGTAGTAGTAGTGTTATTTTATTAGTATTCAGCGTGTCATGTGTGTAGTACATGCTCCGTTAATAAAGTTAAGTATATTCACATATAATGGTCCTTGTGATGATTAACGGAATCAACAACAAACTCTTGTATAAAAATGTGTGAAGACACAATGAAGATAAAAAAAAAACCATCTCTGTCAATCTCTAAAAAGATGATAAGCTTTAAATATTTATTTTTTTAATAATTAGTTTGTAATATTTCTTAACCTCCTAGAACCTGGTGTCCACATATGTGGACATAAAATGCAGGTAAAACCAAAGCACGGGTCTTAGGAGGTTAATATGATAAAGAATAGGATAAAGCATCATATTCTTTTTAGCATATATTTTTATATCGAGTAGCAAAACGTGCTTACGGTAATTAAAATCAAACAGATATATAAAATAAGAAATGATAGTTGCAAAAATTAAGTCCAAGTATATTTCTATTGCCTATAGCAGAGTCCCAGTGTAATCAAGCTTTCCCATAAAACTAACATTCCTGGCGGCTCCTCATCTGCCATCAAATGCCTCAGACAGAATAAAGTTTTTTATATCCAATCGCTGGTTTTACTTCCCACTGTATCACACAAACGATCATAAAAAAAGTGTAATTGCGCTGTATTCACAAACTGCAGCATGGCTGTTGGCAGTCATTTATGTCATTTACAGTATATCACATAGCCACAAAAAACAAGTTTTGTATTCTAGGGTTCATATCCTGTAGTTCTATGTATTAGAGAATAATAAGGAAAAGTCATATTCCTCTATAGATGTCTGGAAAAAATCCTGGGTAATATGGGATAGATGTAGTCAGCATAGTCTCCCCAAGGACACAGAGGCCTAAAAGTGATGGTCATTATGAACTGAAAGGTCTATAATGATTATTTAGGATGAATGTCTTATATCTTCTTGAATCTCCACTCATGACATCATTACTGATAACGTATGATGATGATTCGTTATTGTAGTTTCTGTCAGGGAGGACAGGACAAGGAATGGCTATGAAAGGGTGAGTCAGTGGGTCAGGAATTGAGGTAGAGAAACTATGAGTTAGTCAGTGAACTAGTCAATGGGTGAGTGAGAGAGGGTGTGAAAAATAGAAGATGGCATGGAATAACGGAGGTAGTAAAGTTGTTGATGATTGAGACACTGAGTGTGTATGCCAGTAAGTAAATCAGTTAGGGGTCAGTGAGTCACAGAGGTATGTAGTGGTGGGACTGAATCAGTGAGTCAAGTGAGAGAGTGAGTGAATCAGTGAGTCAACGAGCCAATCAGTTAAAGAGATATTACTGAATCATGGAGTAAATAATGAAATCATTGAGTGAGTCAGTGAGTCAATGAGTCAGTCAAAAAAGAATCTCAAGCAACTAACTGAGCAATAATCAATCAATCAATAAATCAATAAGTGGGTCAGTATGCAAGTGAATCATTTTCAGATCCTATTTATCACACACACACAGTGAAATGTTTTTGTTCCACATATCCCAGCATATGAATTTGAACACTGGGGTCAGAGTGTAGGGTTAGCCAGCCCCTGGAGCAAGTGAGGTTAAAGAACTTGCTCAAGGACCCAATGATGGTAACTTGCCTGGTGCAAGGCTTGAACCCCCGACCCTCTGATCACTGACCCAGAGCCTTTTACCATTGAGCCACCACACCCTTAGAGACTAGTTGCATTTAGTGATTTAGTCGTAATGTACTGTACCTATAACATATATGTATCTTCACCTCTTTCCATTTCACCTGCTTTGTCTTAGCATGTCTCCTTCTCATGTCCCACATGTATCACTAACCTTCCATCCTACTGTTACTCTAAGAGCTTTGCTCTTTACCCTAACCCCTTGCTTCCACTCTTTTTCGGTGCCATTTTCTCAATTCCTGCTTTCTTCCTCATTTATTTATTTATTTATTTATTTATTTATTTATTTTTATCCGCACTATTACATTTTCTTACTTAAGTGCCTTACTCACTTTCTCCTTTTCCCTAGCTGTCACTCCCTCCACACCGTGGGCCAGGAGTTCTATGAGGGGAATGAGTATCTTTCCAACATGCCAGCTGAGGCTGAGAGAACGGATGAGTTAGAGTATGAGGTAGGTCATCACCTTGTTTCCTTCTGTCACTTTTATTGTTCAAACCTGATATCCACCCAGTGTCCCTGCCTACAGTATAATAAACCTTTTCTGGGCATAAGAGCAAAATCTACTGGTCAGAGACTCCCCATGGTTGTCCCCATGGATCGTTTCTGACAGATGATGGTTCAAAGTCATGACCGATGCCCTATGATCGCAGCATGGTGTAGAAAGTGGTATGATCACAGCATGGTACATGGGAGTTACTGTAAGACTTTTTTTTATAATTGGTTTATTGCAATAGAAGTGCTTATATATGAACAAAAAGATGAACAAATGGTTGCAGACAGGCTTAATGAATATGGAAAGAAGGCTAAACCGCAACAGGATAGCTGCAGGCTGTAGAGCAAAATGTTTGGTGTTGATTAAGACCCTGTTGGTGTATATAATAGTCCAGCTGGGTAAAAATGAACCCTGTAAGAACTGATTCAAAAGTGTAGGTATTTATTTAGCCCTGGAGTTTTACTTTGAACTAGGAAAGAAATAAAGGTTCCATGTATGTGCAATATTTGGCCAAAATTAGTGTTATTAGTGCATAATGTATACTAAGGGTTGACAGACAACAACACTGCATTTCACCTGGCCTACAAGATAAACAGATTTTTAATATGGCCTGCACTAGATTTTCAAGATATCTTCATTTACCTATTTGAAAGGAGACTGCCTGCCTCACAGGCTTTGAGTGATATATGGTCAGAACCTTGTTGTCGTTATTTTATTTGAATTTGTTTGAATGCTTTCCCCCCTCTGAGCGCGAGCTTATGCTTTTCCTAAAATATTTATGCATCTACTTGTGTCTCCTGCCGCTTTCATTACGGCAGGAGAAATAAATTATTTGCTGATCTACACAGCTCATTTCTATTAACTAATCCTTTCACATCGCTGGCATTGTGGCAGAGTGGTTAACACTCCTGCCTCAGAGCAAGAAGGTTGTGGGTTTGATTCCTCTTCAGGGTGTTTCTGTGTGGAGTTTGCATGTCCTCCCTTTGCTTACATGGGTACTCCAGTTTCCTCCCACTTCTGAATACATTGGGCATAGGTGAAGTGGCTACTCTAAATTGTCCATAGGAGTAAGTGTGTGTCTCTAAGTGTTAGAACTGTTCACTGATTGTCCAGTGTGTACCCCACCTCATACCCTAATTGACTCCAGTGTCCCTCTGAGCAGCATGAGCAATGAATGAATCCTATTATATTATGCGTTCTTTGTTATTTCATGCTATAAAAACATATCTCTATTTAATGTGTCAATACTAATATTTATTGTGAGAAAAAGTCTTATTACACCAAAGAAAATAATTTTGACCTATTGAATCAATCAAGCCAGTGTACTGTTTTGCAGCGCTTGTTTATAAGTTAGAAAATCTTAAAGGCATTCTTGTGTTGATTAAAAATTTGATCAATTTTACCTACTTACTTTTATTGATACCCATACCAATAAAAGTTCCTACTTGGACTGCGGACTGGGGAAAACACTTTTTATCAAAACATTTTTGGGGCATTTGGTGGTTATTAAAAATGATTAATTTCTTTAGCATTTACACTCCCCTAAACTGTTCAGAGTCTGAAATACAGACCCTGTCTGGCTCTCATTCATCAACTTTTGCTACTTTTCTTGTATTTTTTTCTTCCCTTGTCCCTTCCTCTTCATACTTGGCACTCTCTCATCCTTCATCTCCTAATGTTCACTGTCTTCAGGTTAGTGACCGGTGATTTTGAGAGATGGCTCTGCAGCCTTGTGCCCGCCACTGCCAGCAAAGGCAGTTCCAGCTCAGCCGATCTGGCTCCCGAACTGGTTTAGCTGGATCATCACATCCAATTCAGCCTCTTGAGGGTTAGCTCAGTCAAGCAGGGCATTCTCAGAACCAATTTAGCTGAGCAGGACCTCTAAGGCATTGATTTAGCTCCAGAGAGCTTGTTCCTAACTCTCAATTGGCTCTGGTGTTGCAGCAGCTCCAGGGCTTTCAGCAAGCCATATTTGCCGGGGAATGGCCCCAGTCGACTCGGCTTCATCTTGCCCCAGCTGCTCAGAAACACCGGGGTCACTCTGTCCCAGCGGACAAGCGCAGACAAGATGCTCTGTTTGATTACATTGAAAACATTTCAGCTTTAGAAAATACAAAGACGATCTAATTAAAACCATCAAACAAAAAACATCTGAATTAAAAAGAGGGACATTAGACAGAACATTTTTTATTACTATGAACTGAGGAGAGAAACATTTTAATGTTAGTTGTTTATAACTGATGGCAGAGTGGTTAGCACCCCTGCCTCACAGCAAGAAGGTCATGGGTTTGATTCCCATCCAGCTTCTTCCATTGTGGAGTTTGTATGTTCTGCCCGTCCTTGTGTGGGTTTTCCCTGGGTACTCTGGTTTCCTCCCACCTCTAAACACATGCGATTGGGCATAGGTGAATTATCTACTCTAAATTGTCCATAGGAGTGAACGTGTGTGTGAATGGTTGTCTGTCTCTAAGTATTATCCCTGCGATTAACTGCTGATTGTACAGGGTGTACTGTGCTTCATGCCCTAAATTAGCTGGGATTGACTCCAGCGTCCCGCAACCCTGAACAGTATAAGCGCTAGACAATGAATGAATGTTTATTACTATACTATGTTTGAGGAGGAGACATGTTCCCATGCCCACGGCACTTCCAACTGCTAAACAGTATTCTTGCTCCCTCAACACACTACTAAGACAAACACACTCACGCTAACGCACCGTTAATCCGAGATGTTAAACAGAAAGTTTGTATTAAATTTCAAAAAAACTGGTAGCACACATCACACTTGCTCCTGTACCCTCTACTAGATCGACTATGCCAATACATTTGTTTTGACAGCCCACAGTGCAATCCTTCAATGAGCAGTCACCTCATGGAATCTCTCCAACCAGCTCATTCGTTTACCTTTAGTCGTCAACTCATCTCATCGTCTCTCTGTCTCTTTGCTTCCCTGATCCTTGGAATCATCTTAAAAATGAAATCATAGGGAGCGAGACGCAGCAGGTGTAAGAAGGTTCTGCAAAGAGACTTTGTAAAAGAGATCAGATGATGCATTCAGATTTGAGCCACTGGGGGAATAATACAATACATGTATTACACTGCAGGCCCTGGAGAAAGAAACACATTGTGTGAGGAATTTCCACTTAAAGGCTGAACAGCAGGTGCGTGCGGCTGATAGCGTGGCTGCCAATGCTGTTTACGCCTGTGTTGTCACCCAGTAGCAGAAATACACTGAATTCTATTTGAACAGCAAGATTTCTGACTTATCTTCAATTCACATTAATACAGAATCGTTGTCTTAGATGACAGTTTCACTACTTAGTTGCCATTAGTTGCTCATGGCACTATTTTTAGATTCATAATACCAAAGACAGTAGTGTTGCATGTATTAATTTTTTTGTACCATTGTGTATCATTTGTATTACTGCACAGTGTCTCTTACCAGTTTTAATAGAATGTTTTGCAGTGCTGTACTAAAGTACGTAACCTGGCAATTGGACGAGTGTTTAATTAAATGTCTGAAAGCATGTCTGCTGAAGGGCATTCAAAATAAAATAAGACTCAAACCCTACAATATAGTTGCCCTCCTGTTTGGCTTCCTACTCTGGGAAGTAATTAGCTGTGGATTGGTGAGTTTGTTACGCGTTGCCACTGTTTGACAAATACAGAGAAAGAAGGAGGAAGTGTACGTGACCTCTGGTAGTACATGAGGCAAAGTGCTAACTCTGCTAGCCTTACTGGCTCTTTGCTTTATCTGAAATATACTTGAATGCAGTAACTTTCACCAAATACACTTCTTGCACAGTGGAATTATTCTAACTTCATGAGTGGTCCCCTAGTCAGCAGTCATATGGCATAGCAACTTGCTGGCAAATAAAACATTCGTACAAGCCAAATTGTGGAAAAGTCTGCGAAAGCAGGTATTCTGTTTGTTTGAAACCAATTAATCCTTCGCATTTAGATATTCTAGAGATGCGTTTGAGAAAAACAGTGTGGTTTGGTACAATATAATACTGACATCATGTGAACAGTATACAGCAGTATAATATTATACATGTCTTCAGCAGTGCTATAAATATCGGCAGGGATTTTTTTTTCCCTGTATAAGCATTATAATAAATAGTTTATTCAGGTCAGATCAGCTTGTGAAATTGCACCTTCTGAAATAATAAATACTTTCCTAAGCATTTCCTGTTTACAGATTATATCCTTTATCCTTAGTATAATCCTTGAGTGAATCCTTTATCCTTACATTGAAGTAAACTGATTTTGAGTTTGGCAGACAAAAAAAAGAATGCTTCAAAGTCTGTGTCAGTAGATGGCATTGAGTCTAAAACTCTGTTGGGATTGTGCACATACAAACTTATAAAAAAAGTGCTAGCTGTGCATCTCAGGAGGTCTTCACATATTGTTTGAACATATTGTTTGTCAGTGATTCAGCTGTTCTTGCACTGATGGGAAGTTCATTCCAGCACCGATGTGACAGAACAGAGAAGAGTTCTTATAAATACCTACTTTGTACCTTACAAAATGTAGAAAAATAAAATGGAAAAAAAAGCCTAATACGCCTTATACTGAGGGAACTGAAGATTTTTTATGTTTCATGCCGGTTTGTGTTTGTAGCATTGCTCTCTATATGACCTTATGATTATGATATGAATGTGTATTGGATTTTGTCCAGTAATGCTCTCGCAGGTTCATTCTCAAACATGTTCCAGGCTCTGTGTGTTCCAGTTTCATAGATATTGAAACGAATGGATTCTGACATTCTGTAATTTTGTCTTAGAAAACGCATTGGGTTTTGCAAACACACTCACTCCAGTGCATAATTAAACATTACAAGGTCAAACTGTAAACATTGTGAAATTGATTGCAGTTTCACATACCTGTCAATCAAAGCTGACATGTTCCCTGGTGAAGTTGGCAGTTATTGTTAGTGATGTTAATTGAGTTCACTCTTACTGTCTCTGCTGTGGAGCAGCTAATGTATTTTTCATCTCCATCGCAATCATCAATTGAATATTGTATAAATGCTTAAGAGCATAACTGCAGTTTATTTATAAAGTAACCATTATTATTGGATGTCCGATTACACCAATGTTCTTAGGATGTCCAGACAACATTCTAATACTACTATGCTGACGGTCGCGAAGCGACAATGACCGTTTTCATTTCTTTTCTATGCTACCGCTGCTCTCCATTCGCTTCGCTGTTGTGACAGCTTAGCCCAGGATTCCAACTTGATGTTTCTCTGCTTCAGGTTTCTCTTGATGGTATCCTTATACCGCAGTCGA
>JAOUQX010000009.1:11169844-11187807 GCA_028566295.1 Liobagrus marginatus | reverse complement strand
TATTAATAATTTAAAAAAAATAATATAATACTAAAATATAAAATAATAAAATCCCATGGCATGGTAATAACAGTAGTTTCATTTTTAGATTAATAATATTCATGTCATATATAGAATAGAATATTTAGAATACAAGCTCATCCTCAAAACTCACTGCGCTATTTAACACTACCTCGCAAATACAATTAATGTGAGGGCAAATATTGAATCATGATGAAGAGTGAAATAGTTGAGTGTCCCATTGATTTCTGAATGTGGCTCCAGGCTACTGGGACTGGTCCACTTCACCCAGAACCATTCTCCGCATTAAAGACAAAAGGTCAATTTAAATGATTGATACTCTTTTGGTGGCGGATAATAGAGAAACCATTACTTAAATGTTTTGGATGATGAATCAGGCTGGCATTTTCGTTACAATTAGATCATAAAGCTCAACGTTAAACGTCTTTTATTTTCCTGTTGTGTTACACGCTGCTGTCACATACACAGCATACAGACAAAGGCATCAGACAGCAATAGTCTCACAATGCTGAGAAGGATGCAAGATCGTGAACAATCATGCTTTCTGACTATAATGTTAGCAATTAGTCAAAGAAAGCACAATGAGGACTGAGCTGCAAGTAGATTTAAGTAAATAAGTAATTTAGCACTCTACATTTAGTGAGCACCTTTTCCTCGCTGTCATGCAAATAAAGTAACAGATGTTACCCACATTAAAGCTAATGAAGTGTCATGGACTTCATATTTTTTCCATGAGAACAGATTGTGCTGTGTTTGCTCTGAGTAACGTTTTGAGTGTGCACTTCTCTTATATTAGTTGTGATCATGACCGCATGTCAGACACAACAGATGACAGCAAGACTTAGCCAGTGGCTACCTTCTTTATTATGACTCGCAGTCATCACTTGTCCTTCCTATTTTAAAGTTTCACTACAATTGCGTACTTGATTCAGCAATATAAGCAGACAAATCTGTTGTTTATCCAGTGGACAGCTATAAGTAGAGAAAGTTAGTAAATCACTATTAATCCAATAAGATCTACATTGATCAGCCAGAACTTTAAAACAGGTGACAGGTGACATAAATAACATTATTTTGTCATGGTAGCAAGGTGGGATATATTAGGATTTTATTTATTTTTTTTAAGTTGAGGAGTTGAAAATTGGAAAAATAGGCAAGCATAACGATCTGGCATGTTCTAGACTAGACTGAGTCAGATCTCTCAAATACAGTAGGTCTTCCAAAGGTGTTGCTAGGTGCTTTAGTCAAACACCATGTTGTCTAAAAAACGAAGAAGCATGGACCTAGTAGGACTTTATTTTGTTACATATACATCACAGCACAGTGGAATCCTTTTCATTCTTCATATTTTTCATATATATTCTTTATTATAATTCTAAAAGTTCTATTTATTTACCGATTTAAATGAAAAAATAAATTAAAAACTTGGGACTTTCAAAGTACCCAGTGTTTGAGGTCCTATTTGGAACCCGTCTTTCATCAGGACAAGCAGGATTCTTTTCAGGCACCATTCACATCTGACTTTAAGTGGTGATCGTGTTTTATTACTCTGGAAAAAGACACCATGCTAGGTTAAACTATTCATTTTCATACAACCTTATTTAAGTGAATTTAGAGGTTATGTGAACAGCGGCTGCCATTTAAATACTCCGATTTAATTGACTTCGATTGGACATGCTAGGAAAAGCATGTTCACAGGTTAACCATTACAGAAGAATTAGTGTTCCACCTTATGTGAATGCGCAATTACAAAAACATCCTCAATCAGCCATTTTCTTCGCAAAGCAACTCATCATGCACTCCATCACCAGCTGGTTTATCAATGAACTGGGTCATTTCTCTTCCATTGATTTCATCTACACTCTGCCTCCAAGGGCCACATTGCACTTGGTTTTATACATGCGTGCGTTAAGAGGACTATCTAATAGATAGCGTAAAGTAAAATTATGTAGAATGAAACCTTACACCACAGAGTTACAGTTCATAACCTAACACCGTTATTTCTCAGCAGAAAAGGATATAAGGAAATGATCTTGCTAAGTGCTTTCAATTTCAAGCATTCAAATTATTCTGGTTTCTTCTCTTTTGCTTTTGTATAATTATTTTAGTAAAGCTATGAAATTCGCACCCGGCCATTGACCCCTTTCTCACCAGTAAAGCTGTGGGCAGTTAGCATTTATGTTTGCCCTTAGCAGGCCACTGGGTTTGAAAGAGACAGTGGAAAGCTGATAATTACAGAAAAGCTTATTGTAATTAAGACCTCCCATGAAACTAAAAGCTGTGCTAAATTAATAAGGCTTTGGCTAAGACATATTTACACTCACATAGCAGGAGCAGAATTAATCGCCTGCAACAGGAGGAATCAGAGGCTTAACACACTAAATGAACTTTGGCTCTACATTTAGCATGTATTTTTTATCTAGATCTCCTATTATACAATAAATATATTAAGTGAAGTGCTGCCTAATGGACGGTATAAAAATGAAGGAGTCCAAAAACCATACGTGTTAAAGTCTAAATCTCAGTTTGGCATTTGCAGTGAACTTTCGGTAGATAGATTTCAAGCAGAGAAAATGTTTTCACGCATGAAACAGACCCCAGAAAACTGCAACATAATTGAAAGTGCAACGTTTATTACAAAAATATATTGCATATATTGAATCAGACATTCACATTCAGAATAAGGTACTGCTTGAACATCAACAGGAAATATTTGCATGACATTAGATGACTTCTAAAATATTTAGAGAGAATTAACTTTATGGATATGTTCTACATCAGAATGAAACCTTGCTATTTAATATAGATGGCAACAAAAGGTTTGTCCTGTAATATGTTCAGTACATAATCTGGTTCATAACTTCATTTACTGTTAATTTTCTGGTAAAGTAGGCTCAAAGCAACTAGTATTGTCTCTAAAGCTGTTTACAGATCCAATAGTGAATCTAAAATAGTGTTCGATTTTAGATTGGAAAAGCAGCTAAAAAGTTAAACAAGCCCTTAAAAGCCCCTAGAGTTCTGCAAACAAAGCTCGTTTCTTTCTCCAACACGTGTTTGAAAAGAAGCAGGTTTCAGGAATATTTCTAAACAATTATATTTTAAGAAACAATTCTGTAGATGATCACCAAACAGCTTTATAGAGCAGGGATTATTTAATTATTTCTTTATTACATTTTACATGATATATTTCACTTATATATTATTACTTGTAAACAGTGCCACACAAGATTGAAGTCCAAGAGAACGTAGTGTAAAATATAAAAAAAAAATGTTTATGGTACCAAATTAAGTGTCAACAAAGAATATACAGTCAACATACATCACTGTGTAAAAGAAAAACAAACTAGAAATAGGATTAAACACTTAAAACCTTCTGAATGTACTGTTAAATGCGCAAAAGCTGAAAGAGTAATATTCAAAATCATACCAGATTTAATGAACATTTAAAAAAAACTCCATTATATTATTTATAACCCTTTGTATCGTATGCTCAGTGATTTCTTTTAAGAACACATGTGTATTAGTATTTTAATAACTGTCGCCTTTTTATAATCTATAGATAAGCCGAGCAAATTGTTTTTAATATTACAGTGAACTACATTGGTTCGTAAACATTAAGTTGGTGAATTTTTGGCAAAGCAACCCAGTTAGGAAAAAACGAAATGTAAACACTACTACTATTAGAGCTCCACCATCAGGCCAACGCTTTCACATTCCATCTGGCACAATCAGTGTTTCAATGCCTCGGTTTAACTTAGAATCTTATTTTCAGAGTGAATTAAAACAACAAAAAATAATGTAAAACAATGGGGTCTGCAAACACTCGTACTCAGGAGAACACCATAAGTTATCTCAAATACCCGTAGCGCCTTTGATGTACACAGTTAAGCAGTTATAACATGAAATTGCAACAAAATATCACTGAAAAAATTTGAACGTTCATCGTCTAAAAATAAAGTCGTGGCAAAAAAAGTGAATGCAAGTAAAAACAACATGGTTCCTAATTGATTCGTGACAGCATGGTGTGGTGACAAAGGTGACAAAGGCTCCCTGCCTTTAAGTTAGTTAACCCTAACCTAATTTAATTAGGCTCATTTTCCAATCATATAAACCAGCAATAAAGTTGAACTGAAATGTTACGTTTCTATCCCTGGAAAATAGGTTTAAGGTAATGAAATTTAACTCTGCAGGTCATGTACCCTAATATTGTTTGTAAAAATATTTACAGCTTGCCGTAACAACACACTTATTTAGCGTCATTATTTCCTGCTGATTAGAAAAAAAAGGAAACAAGACTTTGAGAGGGTTTCACTAGAGCAAATATTTGACTCCCAAGATAGTTGCAAAACTGGACCCTTTCTAATTACATGCTAAAGTGATTTCAGTGCCCCATTTCAACCTGCTTTCAGACATAAGGGACTATCAGGACGACCTAATTTGCAGTTCACGTCTCCTTAGCAACTCTGTAGATGTGAAGGACTCACATGGATTTGAGTTGGGACATGGGATGAGCTCATCTTGCATTGTGGTTGTCATGCTGTAAGTTTCTGACACTTTCCTGTAATTTCTTAGTAAAAAGATGACTGGATCGTCCGCAGTATGTATGTGTGGTGTTCTTTAGATTTTCCTCTAGAGGCTTAAGTAGAAATTGGATTGCATCTTCTCCAAATGGGTACTACAAACAAATAGGAAGGAGAAAAGAGAAAATCACATCAGACATGTTCACCAGCTTTCATTAGATGATAAAAACTATTCTGCTTTATGACTTTAAAAAAATGAGAAACATTATGAGAGCGAGCTGATAGCTGGTGGGGTGTAGATGGTGGGGCAGAGCTCTCCCGGTTCTGCACTGCGAGTAAGATGTGTGGGAACAAGCTAGAGTGGTAATGATGACCTAAGTCCTGTTATTAAAAATAAACAAACAAACTATATATATATATATACACAGTATATATATATAAATAAAATTTTATTTAATATTTTAAAAAGTATTTTCGTATTTTCCCACTGCTCTCAACCCTGGTAACCTTTGTTCAAACCCCTGCTCTTAACCCCATTTAGAGGAAGGTTGTTCAATGAAAGTTTAAAAGTGTTATTAGCTCCACTTTTTACCCAGGGTTATAAAACCCTTTCCTGATCAGGGTTTTGCATCGTTTGTATTTTATCAATTACAATTCCGCTTACCAATTCCGATTCTTAACGATTCCTACTTTCAACTCCAATGTATTAAAAAAATCACAAAAAGAAAAGTCAGTCATTTATATAACAAACATTTATTTTCTGTGCCATTAGTTTCAGCTCGAATAACAAACAAAACCCAGCACTAGGCTACATAAGAACCGAGCTGCTCAGTGACACACTTGTTGGTTGCAACCGAATAAAGTGCATAGGACTTGTTTGTAAGAATGTATGGGTTTGTAGGGGTCTGCTACAGTTATCACCAGTGCTTAACAGTTTTCATTTAGAAAAATCATCATATCCGTCATGTTCTTTCCTTGTGTGAGATTTCCTTTTGAAGTGAGGTGAACAACAACTAATGAAGGGCACTCGAGACACACAATGAATCAAACACGGTGCATTCTATTAATTCACTGCGGTGAATTACACCCAAAAACACAACAAAAGGACAACAAAGGCTAGAAAGCTGGTAATACCTGCACAATCGACAGTCCTGAACGTCTTTCCTCACTGATAGGAAAGCGCGAGAAAAGTTTTTATTTAAAGCAATCACATGCAGTATTTACCCAACCATATCCAAATAGAAAGTTCTCGTTCAATAACTGACAACGCTTCAGATTCATTGCATTCATCTGTATTTTCTCTAGACACTGCTTGAATTTTTTTTTCTTCTGAAAGCGTACATGCTTTTTGAAGACTAAATAAAATAAAATAACCTTTTTATGGGGTCTCATTTGCTTCCTGCTCGTTTGGTATGAGATCACTAAAAAGTGCAATTTTTTATTATCAACGTCAGAACACACATCAAGCCTTGATGACACCGAGTTTACTGTCTCCCATTGATTTTTATCGGAAGGATGGAGGTGCTGGATGCTGCCTTGCTTTCTCCTGGTCCCAAACGAAACATCGGTACTAAAGATTTTATGGTACTTCTGTGAGGGTTGGCACAGTAATGGTGGGATCTTTTACTACCAGCTGAACTCCTGTCTTTGTTAGTGTGTCTACAGGGAGTGTGTGTTATCAGGAGATACAAAGAGGCCTGAGGCCTTGTGCAGTCAGAGAGAAAGATGAAAAATGGAGTACAGATGAGGTGGATCTTTTGGAAAAGGACATTTCTAGGCGAAGACAACTGTGACGCACAACAAGTTATAGCTACGTTCATAGCCATTCTTAAATCTACTCCAAAACTTGACTGTAATATTCATATGCTCTTTTAGTAGATGGTCTGTATGGCCAAACAGTGAATGTGGGCTTGGTCTGCCATATAAACAGCACTCAGCTGAATCATGGGCTTCAGCTAATGGCAGACCTCATTTAGCTAATGGTCCAAAATGCTTCCTCCTCTGTCAAGGGCAAACAGGTCTTGCCTCGCCATAATGGCCAGAGACACAGACACACACTTTCTCCCACTCTCCCTCTGATAAAATGAACAAAGCATTGACCACTTGCTACAAGATAAAGGAAGGGAAAAAAGTGACTCCCTAAACCTCGAACCTTGATGAATGACAGATGTGCTAAGGAAGAGAAGGAAAGGAGAGAGAAAGACAGGAGCGTTGGCTTTAAAGATTAGCACATTAGATGCAATCGTTGCCCCGATGAGGCCGACAGCGATTAAGTCCAGAGCATTGTGGCGCTGGCAGCCTAAGTTAACAGAGCTATTGATTTCTAGCCCTCAGCTACAGAGCAAATGTCCAACTCATTCCAAAGCAAACTTCTCTCAACCAGGGGATATTACTACACACATGTTGAAGTTGTTGAGATATCCAAAATAAAAACCCACAATGCCACACAAATGGAAAAAAGGCACCTGAACAGCCTGACAAATCTTTTCTTATAAGAAGGGATAACAGTAAAGAGATGCTTTATGTGTTACAATAATATACATTTGTTAATTAATTTGTAAAAGACTGCATGGTTTAACGCATGGTTAAGTTGAAAGGGTTGGGGCGAAAACAGCAAGAAAATGATAATGTCGAGTGAGAGTTGATGTGGCAGACCAACAAAAGCCCACAGGGCTACGAGCACAGGTGTTCTATCTGAAAAATATTTGCAGGAACAATTCCCAATTCCTTCATTTTTTCAGCCCATACTGTGCTTCCATTATGAAGAACAAGTGAGCTAGCCAGGCTGGTGCAAGCATTTGCCTGGAGGAACTTCAATATGGCCTTTCACAAATTAACCGCATTTAATTAGATTTTATCCTGCGTTGATGAAAGCTTGCATGATGAATCATAAAAAAAACATGCTTCAATGAGATTAAACAGTATAGCCAAGTACGAATCTGCACATTTTTACTAAGCATTTTTAAAGCAAAAGCTTACTTTATTAATTGCTTCATAAATGGCTCGGAATGCAGGCTGCTTGTCATCATGGTAAACCCCTCGATTGCCATGGAGAATGTAAATCCCATGTTGTTCAGCAGCAGCGCAGTTGCTACCATAGATGCAGTGGTCTGGGCGGTAGTTCCAATGACACGGGAACACAAACAAGCCTTCTGTGGGTAATTTTATCAGTTGTCAAAAGAAAATCATGCGTTTATACAGCTGTCCAAAGCAAGCAAGCACTATTTAAGCATTGCCTAAGGGAAGCTGCATTCATCTGTTGGTCAGTTAGTTTAATGTTTTTAAAGTACAGAATTCTGCTCTAAGAGCAGCAACTTATTAATATGCAGAGTTTACAGTGTAAGCAGGACTCTATGGGTATATATAGTGTTCTAATGGCATGTGATAATGTACCTGGATTGTAGTGGAATATGATATTGAGTAAGTCTTGGTCTCCCCATGTAATGTTAAGCTTGTATTTCTGTAGTAGTGGCATAAGCAATTCTTTCCATCTCAGGTGAACAGAGGTCATATCATTCTGTTTACACAATACAGAAGCAAAACTCCATTAATGCAAAAACAAAGTCATAGTAAACTTCAAAACTGTAATTCACAAACCTAATGTTTCATAGTTTTCCTAATAATTACCAACATTAGGATGATCTGATCATATCAGTTCATCCTAATGTTGATCTGATATGCTGGCTGGCAAAAATACTGGCTTGTGCAATCTAATTTACAAAATACAACAAAAAATATATCCACACTTACACACATCTGATGAACAGTGAGCATAAGAAGCGGAGAAATTATTATTTTTTTTATCACTGTTGTTATTCTGTAGGCTTCTGGCTAAAGTGACACTGATATGTCAACATGTATTAAATGAATATTTCTTACTCCTTTTTAAAGAAGGAGAGCATGATGAAACACTTCCAACCATGAGGAAATCTGAGAAGCTAACAAGCAGAATAACACTGACCTCTGCTGGTTTACCTAGCATTAAACTCCCTGTTCACAACTTGGATGTGTCTCAAGATACAATACTGGCTTGTGCAATCTAATTTACAAAACACAACAAAAAATATATCCACACTTACACACACACACATTACATTAGGTACCTTAAAGCGCTTGGCTCTGATGCGCGTCATGTTCATAAGCATGACCCCAGAATTGACACCGGTTTTGCCATAATATGGGTGCCGTGCAAAACGGTTATACCAGGCGATTCTCGGCTCCTCGTGCTCTGGTGCCATGGCGGCCATGTGACTGCTGTTAAACAGGGAAAGAAAGTTCCAGATCTCCTCTACCGGCTGCAAAAACAGGATGTCTGTGTCCACGTACAGCAGAGAATCCACCTCCGTTAGGATCAGCTGAGGAAAACAAAAATGTTTAACTGCTGGGCTCAGATCAATTTGTTTTTTTTTTTGGAATACAAGCAATTTAAACAATTGCTTAATGCTTTTGTTTAATTCAGCAGACATACTGCTAGGTGAACCTGCTCTGTATATGTTTGCATAATATGTTAATATTGTTCTCAAGCAGACTGACTGAAATTAAAGAATGATGTATATGTTTATGCCCATATCAGAAGGATTGAAAGAAAAAAAATACTCACAGGAAGGAAGAGCCTTTGGGAAGCACAGGGTTTAAATAATCTCTTCCATTCCTTAGCATTATCACTGGGGAAGGTGATTGGGTAGGTAGTGTAGTTAAATTTAGATCGGAACCTCACTGGCCACGACTCTAACTGGAAGAGAACAGACTCAGTCACAACACAGGATCATTAACGCATCCTTGCACAATTTGTTTTTTATGCCATTTCATTCTGCCAACAATCCACAGTATAGAAAGTTTTATGGTCCAGTGCTTGCAAAAGATTAGGTGCATAGCTGGAATGGCCATTGTTGTTAAAAATTAACCAGGGTTTATATTTTACAACTTATGACTTCTGTCACCCCTTTTAAACATAGTAGCTGTCCAGGTAAAAGCAATCACGCTAACAAAGTGCACCAGTAATAACCCAGAAATGTCTAAATAACATCACGCTTAAAAGACGTGTTCTATTACATTACCACATCCTCTATCCTAATATACATTTACATATTAGGGTAGATCATGTCTGTTCATCTTTGTAAAACCTGGATAACACACTTACTGCATGTCTAAAGTCAGAATGGAGTTCATCCTCAGCAAAAATGTGGAAGTGGAGACTTCTGTGACTAAAGAGAACTGCAGACTTCAGCATCGTTAGCGTCTCCTCCAGCCTTGGGCCACATGCCACCACTGCTAACCTGACCAGCTCAGCTCTGTCCACCTCACGCACAGTGGTTGCCATTTTATCCACAACATACCTGAAAAACAGCACAACACCGCTAAGTTGGTAAGCTGTTGCCAATATTAGAGATCGTAAGATAAAACAGGCTGAAAAGAAGATCAAGGGTCATGTGGTCATTCCTTTCAGCTAAGATGCTTAGCACTGATGGGGGAAAATAGATATGTGAATTAGTTTATGTAAATGTCAATTGACTTTGATGGCTAGAATCGAAACTCTCAACCAATGTTCAAGTCAACCCATCCTACCTACGAGCCGACTCCATAAAGCAGTTCTTTCCACAAACATCATGGGGCAGTCTCCAATAGGGATTCCAGTGTGTGACAGATATTGACTTACACCTGATGGAACGAGAAAAATAAGCTCTACATCAGGCGTGATGTAGAGCACTTCCCAGTTTAGTGCTACATCTCATCTAACATATGTGATTCATCATCTAATGACCAATGAGATGAAGTTCAAATTCATCGTCTTCCTGGATAACAATTCGACAGTCTTGAATAGCTCTGCTTCTTCCGAGTCCATTAATAGGCAAAGAAAAGCTTCATGGTTTGGATCCAACTGACAGCCCACACACATATACTCTTTGAAACAGAAATTCAAATACAAACTGGGCGTGGAGGTATGGTGATAGAACTATTGTGGTGTTCAGTGTTCACAAGCATGCTAAAATAACTGCTAGTATTCCACTGTACGCCACCTACATATAGGATAGACGTTATCAGGTTTGCAGTTAATGTGCATTAGTCCGCTTTAAACAACTGGCTCTTTAAGCCATCTCGTTTAATTTGCTGTGCCCACTTTTAAATCTCGTTAAAGTATACTATTAACTAAGACTAACGTTACGTGCATTATGTCAGCTAACAGCTGGAACTATCTACGTGTTAGCATAGTAAATACTCGGGTAGGCAAACTAGCTTAACTATTCGTGACAGGTTTTTCTTTTTTTTATTAATTTACTTGTAAACCGCCTTTATTTACAACACATTATACGACCCCGATATGTTGAATACTTTGTTGATTAATAGTTTGTCGTTAGCTAGCTAAGTCGCTAGCGATACCTGTTGCCGGTGTGAGGGTGGCTCAGGCCTCCCGGTGGCGGCTCGCGCCATCCGGCTTCAGCCTCCAGAGAAGACGCGAGTTGCTCAAACACGTACAGCACCGACACGAACACCGATATCACACACACGGATACAAGACGAACGTATCGACGCATTTTCTGAGGACTAGAAGCAGTTAGAATAAAAGTCACGTCATTGTTGACGGCTCTGTAACGCGTAGCGATCTACGACGCGAGGAGACGTGAAGATCTTGCGCTGGGCCTGCTACATTATTGTAGCACAGCTAATGCTAGCGGATTAGCACAGCACTGCACCCCAAATCAAACATTACAGCATATAGTATATACACACCGGCGCTAGGAATACTTTAAAACATTTTTAATTTTATTTGGGAACGTTATATAAACCTCAACCAAGAGAAACCACAGTAAAGTTTACTTAATTATTTCTAAATCCTCTATGCGAAATGTATAGAGGATTAGATCATATACTTAAACATTTGAGAAACATGGCTTTTCTGGGAAAAAAAAATCTAAGCACTCTTAAATCATACTGCTTCTTCACAGACACAAGAAACAGACAAAATAGATCTAGTTTCCTCTCGCGCACACTAACAATATAATTATCAAAAATTGCTTTAACGTTCATATTGCAAAAGATTGAGCTTTGGGGAAATGAATAAAAGGGTCTGGGGGATACACAGTGCACATAATGGACACGCCAACCCTTTACAGCAACATTCATTGCATTCAGAACCTGCTTTATGCATCTGTCTAAAATTGTATATTTTGGCATTACTGATGACAAACAGAGCCCAATGGTTGTAGGTTTACAAGCTGATCAACAACAGTAACCCGTTTTTTTAGGGGGTCTTTCAGACATGTGCAGCGTAATAATGTTGAAAGCAATAAAACAACTTTATAAAACTCTGTGGCTGTAATGATAAAGTAATGAATGTACAACTTTCCCAAAACAAAAATTACTCAGGTTACTGCGTTCAATCATCTCCAACCACAATCTTTTAAAACTGCATAAATACCTTCTTTTTTTTTTCCAGACCATGTACGAGTGCATGTTTTTGGTACACGTGATACTGACATCAAAATGAGTAACTGACCTGGTATTAATCAAACAGGAGCATCATGGATTATTTTTTGTCCTGGTAAACAATAACTTCTAGTGCCAAGTTACTGTTGTATTTAAGTATCTTTAAGAGAGATGGCCGAAACTAAGGGCAGAGTAGCATCAGGGAAAGAGGTCATAAATAATTATGAAAATGTGCTGTAAAGTGTCTCTTGACTTATGAGCAAAGGGTAAAAGATGATTTGAGGGAACGGAAGTCTTCCACTGCTCACAAAACTGAAGTGCTCTCGGTTGTGTCAGTTTCTCTGTATCCTCGCTTCACTGGTAAATATATTTGTGTGTGCACAATTCACTGTACCCTGTGGTGAAGTGGCATGTTTTATGAGGTTTCCCAAACTTTTCCCAAAGATACTGTTGATGGGACAGGAAGCTGATATTGAAGCACTTGCGCAATTGCATGTAATTGAGCATCGTATCAGAATGTTGCTCAATCCCAGTAACAATACTGATGCATCCCTACTTAAAACTTTTCACATTTATATTCTGTAAACCTTCCACTTTTTGACAAATTCATACCAAAATATTCCTCATTTAGAATGCACAGTACAATGTTGAACATCGCAATATTATGGGCATGTACCACTAATACATATATTAGTGGCTCAAACTCAGTCCCCATGTTTGTGTTGTCCTCAGTCTCAAATGATTTTTCCAGTCAGGTGAGAGAGCTTAGAAAAGTACCACTTAGTACATTCTCTTTTCCCCACGACATACAACAGTAACTGTCTTTGAGCTTGCAAACGGTTCCACAACTTTAAAAAGAGTTAATGTTAATCAGATCAAAGTCCCTAGAACAATATTCTTAAATCACACTGACGTTTGGGTTTACATGGGCAGTATTTTAAGTTCTTGCTACTTGACTGAGATTTTCCTATGCGCTTAGTGCAGTGACTGTTCGTGGGAAACGCCAAGCCCCATCCAGTCCAGTCCAAAAAGGAGTGGGGATATGTGCGGGAAAATGTTTGACCTTCAGTAAAACGTTGGGCTTATCAGAGGCTAGTGTGCTTCTCCATTGACTGATGACTCTTCACCCCGAGGAGATGATGACCTGGAGACAGCTCGCTCAGTGTTATCGGAGCTGGATCCACTTTGGCTGCGCAGGTCTGCTGATGTGGATGTGGAGGAGGATAAGGGCTTTGCTTTCTCCTTATAGTCTGTGATGATGACTGTTAGGTCTCCCACTGTGACTTCCAAGTGCTGTGCACTGCTTCTGTCCACATTTTTTAACCTTGGCCTGTGGACAAAATATATTGGCGGTTATAAGTTAGTCAAAAAGTGGAAAGAAAACAATCCAAAATTCTACGTTTTTAAGCAAGTTTGGTGTAGTCCTGCCAAGATGGAAAACTTTAAGACATTTTTCCATTAAAATCTATAAAATCAAAGCGCTACTGAAAACTCCCATAAGCCATCTGCTTTAAATGAAATGCAGTTGTGTAATTAAACGTAATGTTTTGCAAATCATATTAAAAATAAGATTAACCATTTTGCCAATCATATTCATGACAAGATTTGAGATTCAAGATTCATTTATTATGGCATTCCTTAAATAAAACACTAACACTATTCCAAATACGGCAATGAATGGTCTAAACTCAAAATCTGCCAAAATGTCATACCTCATCTTTTTGTGGCTGTTCTTTTTCATTGTTGGCTCCCTGTCGTTTTTGTCTTTCTCCATCTTTTCCTTCTTCTCTTTTTTGGGTTGTGTGGGTGAAGCAAACTGCGGAGGTACTTGCTGAGCCACAAGCTGTGAAACAGCACGAGGTTTCCTGGAAGAGGGTGTTGGATGAATAATGAAGATGACATCATGGAGAGTGTAAAGTCAGGGCTAATAGGGTCATTAGTGGTCAGCACTAAACAACGGGTTGCATTCCAACTCCTGAAACCTCAAAGGCTGGGATCTTACCAATCTGATATCTGCTAGTGGAAAACAAAAGACTACGGAACCAAAACGTGTCGGACCTACTAGGAGAAGCGATGCAATACAGTTTTTACTACTCACTGCTACTTACGTAAAGTAAATATAGTTATAGTGTACTTGTGCTGAGACTATAATGCAATTAAATGCTCTGTAAAAGCTCTTTGCATATCACACACTGTTGAAATTACATCGGTTCCTTTTAGATGGTCACAGACTAAAGTTACTGTAGGCTTTCTTTACTTTAGATCCAATTACATGGGTAGTGTAATTAAATATAAAACTCTAATTAATTCAAAACATGCCATGCATTTATTAGGCGATAGTGAACCAGGCTTGTATAACTTACAGGTAGTAGGAATTTGTTTACACATTCTTAAGGACATTAGAATTTTTCCACCACAATGCAGGGCTATTCTCGCTGCCACTTACAAAACAGTCATCCATAGAAACTGAATAAACAGTTTGCAATATAAAATATTTACGAAGTTTTAGCGCAAGATGCCACGTGAATGTCCAAGCCGAAAGATACGATTTTGGTAAACATGGTACAATATCTAAAACCTACATGTTAATGTGGTGCAGTTTTGAAAAATACTCAGCAAATTTGCAAAATGCCTAGATTTCAGTAGTGTGTAATTCATTCATTCTGGTGGAGAATTGTTTAAAAAAAACTCAGTCTAGCCTCCATTCAGACTGTTCAGCATAGTTAAGTCAATCATCATGTCTAGTGCATGAACTCATTAAATACATTTTTTTTCTTTTTTTTCCAGATCCTATTTATCACATACACATACATGCAGTGAAATGTTTTTATTCCGCATATCCCAGCATATGAATTTGAACGCTGGGGTCAGAGCACAGGGTCAGCCAGAACGAACAGCGCCCCTGGAGCAAGTTAGGTTAAGGGCCTTGCTCAAGGACCCAATGATGGTAGCTTGTCTGGTGCGAGGCTTGAATCCCGACCCTCTGATCACTGACCCAGAGTCTTACCATTGAGCCACCACATCCCAGATATCATCACATATGAGTCACTTCTGATTTTTATGAATATAGAAGACAAGAATGTACAAGGAAGCTTGTAATGTGAAAATAGCCTATAGACAATTTCTTGTGGCTTGGTGTGGTAATTCTATAAAAACGATTAATTAATTCATCAAATACAACTGCTATTATTATTAATTTCCATTAATCGTATGCTTATTCTTTTCTTCATTCATTTTTCAAAAAGTAAATGCTTTATCCTGGTCAGTAGCATAACGGAATACTGCTCACATCACAGACACTGATATACGAGTTGAGGTTGAAAACATGTTCATTCCTCTCTTCCCCTGTATATACAGACTGACTAAACTGTGCTTGCAACTGACTGAAGATCACCACTGTCCAAAATGACCAATCACAAATCAGCACTGTTGTCCAACAAAAAATAATTAATGACCATTGACCCAACATTTCACCACCACTCACTGCATTTTTTGGCTTGATCAAAAGCAAAATCTTAGTCAATTGGTAATGTCAATGCCAGTTTATAGACGTCTTTCTATAAGAACTACGCAACAAGAAATAAGTGATGTGCTACAACTAGTCTTTCTTTTTATTGTACCTTCATTTGCAATTTTATACTGCCGATGAACAGGATGAATAAGACATTATGCAAATCAGGCTATTGCGTCATCCTGTGTCCTCTTGAGCAAAAGAGTTGGCAAACACTGATACTAGTCGTTTTCGGGAATTCTGGGCCCGAGGTGTAAACACATCGTGGATGAGACCTCAGTCTGTCCCAGGCTACAAGGCGCTCGCGCGCACACACGCGCTAAAGAAATCGAACTAACCGGGATATTTTTAGAGGGCTCGGGGAGACCCATTGAGGCGGTGACGCTACTCACTGCACAGCGGTTAAGGCTAATAGTATCAACTATTGTAATATGTGAAGACTTTGGGACCATCGGAATCGCTCGGAAACTGTATACGTATATTAATAAACCGAGTCGTGAAAAATAAGAGCTATACGGTGGGGCTCTTACCGTGTGGATGTGCCCTTCCTAACGTCGCACATCATGCACTTGAACGCCTCGGCGGTGTTCCTGAAAGTGCACACGCTACAGTCCCAGCAGCCTTCATCTGACGGCGGCTTACAGTGCCTCTTTGGCCTTCAAACAAAACACAAAGACACAAGGGAATACGGTTTTCACAGATTCACACACAAGAGAGACATGTGTCGGGGCAGTACGCGCCACAGCTGCGCAGCCCGTGGAGCAAGAGCGCCTGTTTATGCCGCTAATCTTTGTTGAAACAAAACAAGCTATCCGCCATGTACGATTATCTAAGCGCCCCACGCCTAACCCTGAGTTACAAACACGCTACGGGGACTTGTTTTCACAGCGCTGTTAACAGCCTGCTGCTTTACCTTGTCGGACTCTTCTTATCGCCCATTTTAAAAGGATGTAGCAGTAATTAAAGTGTATAGAAATTCGACCCTGATACTCCCGCGGTACAACCGCTCTCCAGCTGTCGCGAAAACTCCAGGCGGAAGTTGGTCACGTTGTTCGACCACGAGCCAATCACGAGGGGTGCTTAGGCTAGTTAGGAAAGGACTGTAGCGAATGAAAGTAAAAATTCTCTATAGAAATATGTAGGCCCTAAATTAATTTAAATCATTAATTTAATTTCGTCCATTTAAAATAGTTTAAGTTTTTATGGTACCTTTAGTATGCTACATTTAGTTTTTTATTAATGAAGTTTAAGACGTATTTAAAAGTGCGTGTGGACGACAAACAAGTTTACTAATACTATAATCCAAACAAGTGATCCATAATTGATTATAAAACCTAACGTGGCAATAACATTAATACACAACGATTCATTTGAAGTATCATTTTCTTTAAGGACTGGAATAATCTGAAATAGACTGGAGTTTTCATGAAACTTTTCATAAAATGAGATCATGGAGAAACTGAGACTTTCAGGAAAATAGTTTTAAAAATACAAATGTGGTATAACGTTGTCAATCTAGTTGAACTTTTACAGACGTTTTTAAATATCAGGATGTCTAAAGCCTTCACTAAAGTTGCTCATTTTCAGATAAAGCCATGAAAAAGAATGTGTGGGGGGACAATGAAATAAAGAAAAAAGACATGTATGAGTGGCAATTTATACAAATATCTAAAAAAAGAAATTCACTGACAGAGAAAATTGTCATTTGTTTGTGCAATGTTTGGCCTTAATCACTTGATGAGGCCAAAATGGTAAATTATGATTTTTTAAAAAAGCTGAATTTGATTTTGAAGCTGAATATTGGGAAGAGTAAAAGCATAGCAAAATGATCTGTGTGTATAGTTGACATTATCAATTTCAAGTTCTATTATATATATATCTATATTATAAGTTATATAGAAGTTATTGTTCTGTCACTGTGTTGCTGAGTAATATTGCAGACAGACCAGATGCATACATATGTGATTATTATAACAAACATCTGCATACAATCAGGGATGATAGTCATCAACATCAAATGTGTTTAGAAACTGGCTGGGAAAGCCTAGATTTCAACAGTTCAATGTCAAGATGGCAACAAAAAAGTTTTGAAAATGGAAATTTTCTTGTCCTATAGATGGCGGCATTGCGCAAGTAAACAAACGATTTAAAACAACGTTTTTTTGGGGTTTTTTTACAGCATTCAGCAGATGCTCTTATCCACAGCGACTTACAATCGATCAGTTGAGGGTTAAGGGCCTTTCTCAGGGACCCAGCAGTGGTAGCTTGGCAGTGATTGGAATCAAACTCCAGTCTTCAGATCAGCAGTCCTACACACATGACTGTTTGGCCACCTCCAATTCCACCAATATTGTAAAGTTTGCCGAGGACACAGTTGTGGTGGGTCTGATCCCCAACAACGACGAGTCAGCCTACCTTAAGGAGATTAAAACCCTGGAGACATGGTGCCAGGAAAACAATCTCCTCCTGAACGTCAGCAAAACAAA
>JAOUQX010000009.1:11129814-11145689 GCA_028566295.1 Liobagrus marginatus | reverse complement strand
TGTGTGCGTGTGTGTGCGTGTGTGTGCGTGTGTGTGCGTGTGTGTGCGTGTGTGTGCGTGTGTGTGCGTGTGTGTGTTTGGTTTTTTTCTTTTTTTTTTTGACAAAGCCATTGTTGGAGTCAAGGACATAGACGCTCAATTCTAGAAGGACTCAGCCCAAACTCTAGGCTTTTGTGTTGAGAGTGAGAGGAAGAAAGAGTTCACACTGCCTTGCATTAGCAAGTCTTTGAGAGATAAACAACCACACATCCTGCTGTGAAGGCATTCATGGGGCTTGGCTTGGAGTGTTGAAAATGCAGAATGACCTCTGTCTTTAGTGGAGAGCCAAACAAGATGTTACTTCATTGAGAATTAATTTTTTTTTAAATAAAACATGCAGCAAGTATGGAGAGTTCTAAAAAGTTCCCAGAGGCCTTAAGGCCCACATGGCATATTGGCACAGCTTGCAATTAAACCAAGACCAGTAGTAGGGAGCACCTCTGTACTATTTAACTGAGGTTTTACTAGGTGCAGACTCTGTCAACAGGCAAGGGTTTTTCACACCTCTTTAATTATGGAGGGAACGGTTCTCTGTTACTACTTCCTAATAAAAGTTCTTGTCACATGCTATATGTTGATGCCAATACTTTCATTTGAGTAGAACCATGAATCAACGTTGGTCTCATTCTATACATACTAATTATGTCATAGACATAAAGTAAGGAGATAATATTTTTCGTCTTTAAACTAACACCACTTTAAAAAATATGACATTATTTATTTTAATGATTAACGGTGCCTTACCCCAAAGTACCACTAAGGCGCAAGACTTATTATATTTTAATCACCTGTGCATAAATTGCCAGTGCATAAGCTGCAAAATGTCAAAACTGCCGAAGTGATTTAGGTACTGCCACTAACACTTCTGGCTTCTATTGTTAGAGTACTAGCTCTTGTTTCACAGGTCAGGGTTGACCTGAAATACTTGTGAATATAAAAGAACACAAGTCATGCATCCCTGACCTCTAGTTGTTCCTTAGCTACATACTGTCATAAATCTCCTGCCCCTCCCCCTCCACCCTTTTCCGCTCACTCGTGCTGAGAATGACCCAAACAGCAGCTCACACCTGGTTTTAACTTCTTTGAACTGTAAAACAGACCCTCTGACCTAACTTGTCCAGACTCAATACGCATCTCATAGTCAAGATACTACAGTGCAGGTTGGAACAAAACTGTGTCCTAAAGTCACACTCCCGATCTACCCAGTTTCTCTTTCTCCAAGGACTTGAAGCATAGATTTGGCTCTCAGAATAGTGCGGCTCTCAGAATAGTGCTCTATATTTGACAGTGTCCTAAATTCTACATAATATGGCCCAATTGTCACATGGTCATTTGGTCATACATCAAAATGACAAAGTTTACTCAAAGTCTTTCAAAATCTTCAAGAAAACTGTACTGTGTAAATCCTAATTTTATAATTTGTTTTACTGAATCTGAAAATACCCTAAGAGGTCAGTGCTCACTTTGTAAGGTGTCACTCGGTTTTTCTAACCCTGTGACGACAGTAAGAGGAGTAAAAGGAGTTGCAACGACCCTTAGACAAGGTTATGTCCTGCCAGTGTACTGCTATTTATTGCAGTTCACCACCATTGTTTAAGATAGCGCCTAGTTGTGTGCCGACCATCTTATAAAAGTAAGGCTGTTTCAAGACTTTAATGACTTGCCAATGGCCATTATCAAGACACAAGCTTAACAAAGGAAGAACCATAAAGGCCAATAAAGGACCATCACCCTACTGTAGCAGCCCTTTGCTCCTGAGCAGAGGAGGGAAAGGTCAACTGATGGAGTGTTGCTCTGATATGGACTACGGCACATTGGTGGTGACAGTTTTTGGCGAATTGGAAGGTCCAATAACCTTCATATAACCCCCTTTAGGACAGGTTAAGCCATCTTTTGCTTATATAGCTTATAATGTTTGTAGCAAAGTTACATAAAGGCAGATCTGGGAAAAATCAGGAAATTTGAGAATTCAGTGCCCATGTGAAATAATCAACATTTTAGCTTTGTCAAATATTCATTGCCTCTACTAACTTTGGGATAGATCATATGCAGAGTTGTAATAAATGTAATTGTAATATTTAAGTAATATTAAACTATTATTAAAATTAATTAATAAAATGAAGGTATTTAAGTAATAATATTATGAATTTAAGTAATATTAAATAATTAACTTAATTGTAATATTATGATCTTGCCGATTGTAATACACCTTAACTAAGCTGTTGTGTTGATTTTCATACAATCACAAGGAATTTACGCCATCTTTAATCAACTGTCCTGAGCTATATGATGGGACGTTGTCTTTTTTGCCCTCTATTTGACTCTCTCACCTAGCTGTAAAGAACATTGCTTATTGGAAACAATGGGAAATGGAGCGGCACATTCCTACACTGTTATGGGTAGGAAGTCCTTTTATATTGTCACACTATAGACAAAGACCATGTGGTAGTCTACACACATACACATGACAGAAAGCGTTTAGTGAAACTTGTTAATTCTGATAAGGAAAATTCATCAGCAAAGAAAATAAATCAAACGTTGATTTGTGTAGTAAAGTAGTGTACTATGGAGAATTAATCATACAGCTGGTCAAACTTCTGGAACAGTAAGGAAATAAATGAAATCACTAAACCATCAGTGTGTTTATTTTACGTGTGTCTTCTCACTTCTCACTTCCATTTCAAATTGACATGTACCTGACTGTAGTCATCGAGAAAATGGTTAAATAACAGCAATTTCAGTGCACTCAAAAAAGCCAAACATTTACACCTAACGTGAGTTCAGTGCAAACATACATAATCAGTTTGAATTGAACTCAAACAGGGTTTCCAGTTTTCATACATGTGAATATCTCCCAAGATGTCTAATACTTCAAAAGGAATAATCTAAGTGGCCCCACATTTGGTAATACAGGTTACCACGATCCCTCAAATTATTAACATTCCTCAGCGAAGCGCTCAGTTACAGTTTTATATAAACAGCTAATTGAACACATGCCTCAGTAGCACTACACCGGGCGAAGCGTCACTAGCATGTGTGCTGGGTGCTTCACTTTAAACCTGGCTTAATGGGCCAAAATTTAAATAATTAAGATGAAATTATACAAGGTGAAATGAGGTTGAGCTTTATCCTAACCAAAATAATCCTGATTGCTCTCAGACACACAATCTTTGTCTTCTTATCGATATTACGGATGTACGGTCAGGTCTAAAGGGGTTAGTTACAGTTTAAACGCTTCTATTTTCCATTTAAATTTAATTGGCCCATTATATTCCTGACAAAAATGAGTGAAGTAGAAGGTTTCATAAGTTTCAGTTTAACAATAAATGAAAGTATAGATGAGAAGAATTAGGCCTGTTGTATTTAAACTGAGTAATACCACACATTACACATTACATCTACCTTGCAACCTAGGAACAGAGCACAAACTCGAGTAGTTAGCTTGTTAGTTTCTTGGTCGGTACTTTCTACATGGTCATCAATATCTGTAGATACAGCAGTGTGCTAAATAAATACACGGGAAGGGCAGATGCCTGTGCTTCTTTGTAAAGTATACAAACCTGTGCCCTGTTAAACTATTGTCAGCGATATACTGATGGTGTTGATGGATTTGACCTGTGGCGCTCGGACGGTAGGATGTTTTTAGTCTACTACGTTGAAGGGCTGCTTGACCATGGCAATGGTCTAGGGTGACCTTAGTAATATCACCCAGCCAATGCTGACTCGGGCTTGCACAGTCACCTTGTAAAAGTTTCATTGTCTCGTACAAGCCACATGTGGCTGTTGCCTCTCTGTCTGTTCATTGTGAGCCTTAAATTGCGTTTTATTCCACCTCCAAAGGTCAACCCTCTACAAACTTTTACTCCAGTTTCCTGTTGTTATTTCCAAAGTAAATCAAACACTGCAGTCTGCTGACCTAAAGAGACTAAGATTGCAGTTTACTGTGGAAGTCACCCATACTATCCAGATTTTTTTGGCTGTAAAAAGAGTTTTTCCCAACTACTTTCTTGTTGTTGACCAGACTGCTATGGTTTTCTTTGTATATCAGTCCTATTGTTAGACCCCACAGTTATCCGCCTTAATTGGTCACAAGCTGTTTGTTGGAATTGTGACTGTTTTAAAAAGAAAAAAACAGGAAAATGATGGATTATGTGGCAAGGCACAAAAATAAACAGGCACAGAATTTTTGATGTGGTGACAAGCAAAAACTCTTAAATGTCTGTTACATTTCAAGCACATGAATGTCATTTTTGGGTGCCGGGTACGACCTGTCAGTGAAAGCACACAAGTTGTGCAATAAAGAACGGGTGTGTCATTTACAGTGTGTAAGATAAGTTTGTGTGTGTGTGTGCACGCTTGTGTCATCCCATGCACATCTGGTTGTCTGCCATTCCAATGTTTTCATTCACCCTCAAACAGGAAGACAGTGTGAGCATTCCAAACAAACTCAGCACTCTTTGAACCCCCATCATGTGTGCCGGAGGCAAGACACTCGTCTTTGGCACCCCCTCCCTCTGCACCATTGTGAGCTAGAGGATGACACTGGGAGGCATGTCCTCATCCTGCTTTAGTCAATATTGACCCACCTGTATGTTGACCTCAGATCCTACCGACTCCTGCTCACGTCTGGTCATAAAACTATAAGGACCTTACTGACTTAGCCACGTGTGTGCAGGCTAAAATCCAGTGACGACTGATTATAAAAATGAGTACTTATACATTCTTATGCATACTTCCTACTTTATTAAACAGACCTATCTTATTCCCTATCAATGATAATCTGTTTATTAATGTCAGTTATAACTCAGACATTAATTGTTGATTTGTTATGAGTGTTTACAAACCTGGTACTAAGTGGATCATTATCGAATTTCGGTATTTGGCTAATTAAGGAATACTGTTAACAGTTCATGCATACCAGCATATGCTGGTTTATGCCAAACTTAAACCAAATTAAGAAATTAGATTTCAATAAATGTAATAATCACAGAATTTTAGTAACCGGTACTCATTACTTTAGTGTTTGGAAATTCCTGCTATACCAGGGGTCGGCAACCCGCGTCTAAAATAAATTAATAAAATTTATTTTATTTTAGTTAGTTAGTTTTTTAAAAATGTAAATACGAAAATAAATGTTATTTATTAATTAAAATGTAATTCTAAATTCTAAGATTATGATGCTCTTGTAACATTAAAATAAACCATGTTAAATTTTTTTGTCGCTCAAAATATGCGTCATAACTGCCGACTTGCAAAATCCACGATTAAATGATGACGAAACACAGAAGCAGACGGCATTTTTGGTTTGCTGCAGCCGGCAAGTTAAATTTTTGATGTCATGAAAACGAAGAGGACTCAATTAGACATTGAACATTTTATTTGAAAGTAACCTTCAACCCGGCATCTTTTTGGTTATGGTTAGTTCAAACGGTTCAAAATATTTTTGTTTGCCTGCAGAAATAAAATTTCGTTTACTCTGTAACAGTTCATTGATTTCATAAATGCAACACACTAAAGTTTTTTCTATACTTTCCATAAAGGTAAAAAACGATATATGCAGCGTTATCTTCATTTTAGATGTCAAAATGGTTTTATTCTGTGGGAAACGGGTCCAAATGGTTCTTTGAAAGTTTAAGGTTGCCGACCCCTATGCAATACTGTTGCACCCAATGTATGTAAAACCCAATATCTTTCATGTACCAACCATAAGGAAAATGTAATGAGCAGTGGTGCCTTTTCCTAAATGGTGTGATGCTGACAAATATTTGTGCAAAGTAACTGATGGACTTTTTTTGTGAGAAGAAACAAAATTGTCTAAACAAGCTGTGTGTTAGTGTATGTGGAGATCAGTTAGAATTCCAGCATCTGATTATTTTTCCAGGCAGCAGACAAAGTTGTCAGTTTAAAGCAGGATTCTGTCAATGATCATATGCCACTGGATCTCAACGCTGTTTTGTACATCAAAGACCCTCCAAGATGTATATTTCTTTCAAATATCTTAACCATCTTGCAGTAGAACTCATAAGTCATATGCGAGACATAATAATCACCTGTCAGTTCATTCCGTGAAGAGTTTGCGTCAGTGTTATGGCATAGCATACAAATCTGAAATTCCACTCCTAATGCAAGTAATCAGCATTAGCTGTATGGCAAATAAGCCCTTATTAGTGGTCAGTAACATGAGCATGTGCTCTTCACATAACTTTATGTGATTACTGGAAGAACAACTGAGCTGCTGTTTTTCCCAGATGCTACCGCAGATAGACTTTCTCTGGCTTCTTTCACTGTCTGTTACTAAAACCCTTTTATTTAAGTACCGTATATACAGAATGGAAAGCATGTAGGAGCCTGGTGTGTTTTCTAAAATTTTGAATAGAAATATGGGTGCTTATAAGTCCTGGTCTTAAACTATTTAATCTGTTCTAGCATGATTATGAGGAATAACCTAATTAACAAAGCACTAACAGAAAGTCCACAAATCTGCTAAACCGCCGACGCCAAATCTCTTTAATCTCCAAAGTGCTGTTGATTAAAGCCACTTCCATCTAAAGCCTTCAATTAGATTCAGTATTTATAAAGTGTAAGATCTTTTTTTTTCCCTAATGCTTTTTAAAGTGTGCTCATCAGTGCTTAATGAGGGATTTTAAATCCCATGACTGTCACTGAGCCACTGTTGGGCCTTGAAAGCGATCAATTGCTATTTTACTGTCATTATGAAATGCATAAGAAGCGTTTGTTTTTGTTTTTTTAATCAAATAAGTTTTTTTATCAGAAGAGAGATTTCATACAGACAAATCAAAATAGAACAACCGACCGTGAGCAAAACACACAACACTTCACCGACCATCCTTTACCATCCCTGTTTACATTAAAGTGAAATATTTTGGAAAAAAAATATTTAAGTATGACATTAATAAATGATGCATTAGCCCATAGGGTTTCTGTGCAGATAACAGAGAAAATAGCGCCAGATTTGTGTCAAACTGTAAAATCAAGCGATTTTAACATAAATATTTTGTGTTTTAATAAAGAATCTTTCCAATGCACAGGCTGTTTTATATAACATATAACATTAGCAGAATATCTAATGTTCTTTAATGTTCACAATCTGACACACAAATACCAAAAAATGGCCGACGATAACATCTAAACACGTCTAAGCCTGAATCCAATATAGGATATGAGGAAGAAGTTTTTATTGAGAAGGTTAAATACTCAATATATTTCATCAGGACTCGGTCAGTAATTCTTCTACACAGAACCCCTTTGCTCAGGATATCACAACCCAGGCACATCACATAACTCGGCCCACAAAATTAGGAGGAAGTGATTGGCATACTCCTCCTGTTAGGATTAGCATTTAAACTGAACCAACCATCTTTCAGTTAATGTTACAGCGTGTATGAATTTGTCCGGTTTCTCGTTCATACAGTAAACTAATAATCTATGTAAATGTGTCTTTCAAGCATGCACAAAAACAGGCCGTATGATTATTTTTTCGTGAAAATTCAGACATTTTCAGCAAATTTTACCAAACGATATTTCAAAAAGCAAAACAAAGAAATGCTAAATATTTATAGTATTTCTTACTTTATTTAATTAATATTTCTAATTTAGGCTGTTTAGCTTCAATTATATTATCCACTATGTAGGGTGGGAATAATCCTTTAGGGATTTTCCCCAAACTAGAAGATTCTGGTGGTTTTTACTTGGATCACAAGACAGCAGTGTAATATGAAGCTAAACTGTGACAACCGAATATTACTGGGTGTAAATAAATAAAGATGAGTCGGAAACCTGAATCTGTTGATTAATCCTGTGACGTGACCTCTTTATTCTTGGGGAACAAGAATGTAGACGATGTAGAAATTTTGGCAAACTGTCTAAACTACTCCTAGTTTGCGTTGATCAGTTTAGAGTTTCTGTGACAATTGTATTTGACCAATCAATTGTTTTTTTGTTTCTTTTTTAACATTGCATAAATGTCACATGTAGAATGACACATGTAAAGTAAGATATACAAATTCTCGTTCGCACGGCCAGAGTCCTTACTCCTCAACTCAGAATGCTTTCATCAACCCCAGTTTTGCGAGTGGTTTGGGTAAAATCTAATACAACCGAGTGAGTACTTTCAATTATCTCACATCTATCTGTGGATGTAACTTAAGACTTTCCAAACAGGAAATACAGGATTAGTAAAAAATTTTTACAACATATCTCTGTTTATGATTACACAATATTCTGCCTCACTAGTAATTTTCTCTGGATAAAAGCAGCTGCCAAATGAATAAATAAAGGTAAATGCATAAAGGATATTTTTAAAGAGTCTGTGAGTTCTGTTACAGCTGCTGTCATTCAACTGAACAGATCTTAGCTTGCCTTCCTGACTGACCGACCACAATGTGATTTTCTGTCTGATCCAAGAGCAATTCACATGGCACTAAGTGCCCACATATGCATAGACCACCATCAACCCAACAAGCCACCCATTCTAGAGCAACCAGAAGGGCAAAACCTGTTTTCTTGGGTAGCCTCTGCCTCTGCCTCGCAACAGTCACTGTTTCTTGTCTCAGCTATGAAAGACAGTGTTATTCCGAGTGCCATGAGTTTATTCACCCACTTTTCTTCTCCCCTTTCCTCTACTTTCTCCCCTACATGGACCATGTGAAAGAGTGCCAGAGGGTCTGGGTTTGGAGCAGCACACAAGTAGGCAAACGGTGATTAATTTGAACTCACACAAATGTCTCTCTGTGTATGTCGCGCCAGTCCAAGCATTAAATCAACAGAGAGACGTACACATGCTGGCACTAGGGATTAACTGTCGACTCCTATGCTACATACAGTACATACGCACACCATGTTCCATCCGTTTACACGGAAAGGTAGACATGTGACTGCTATCTTGCTCCAATCTTGCACTTTGCTGAAACACATCTATATTAATGTCTTCCTGTTTGAGGGTCTTCAGCTGTACTGGTAAAGCACTCAAATGGAGTCAGAGACTTCATGGAGTCTCTCCTGCCATTTGGCACAGACACAAGGAGCCAGTCAGTCAGAGAGCTAGTGAGTGTGTGTGTGTGTGAGAGAGAGAGAGAGAGAGAGAGAGAGAGAGAGAGAGAGAGAGAGAGAGAGAGGTTATGGTTAATAGAAGGATGGCCCTGTTTTCCATTTAAGGAGCTTGGTAGATTTAAACAAAATACTGAATACTGAAAAAAATCAATTAAAAGATGTAGTTAAAAAATATCTGTCCTGAGCATTTGGTTTAGGATTCCATACACAATGTGCTATGAAAAACTTTATTTATTTATTTATTTGTTTATTTCTTTATTTAGCTTTACTATGATAAACAGTTTTCTTACTGTGTGTATTACTACTATTGACTTTATTATCACTAATATCCATTGTGGACATGTTTACCCAGTACACACCAGAGGTTGGCTCTGTTCTAAGTAAGTTTCCTCATTGCCATTATTGCATGCAGCAAGCGTGTAATGCCCAAGATAACCACCAGAGGGAAGTGCAGGGTTTCCGCAAATTCAATGCGAGGTAATAGATGGAAATTTTGCAAATCCTTATCTCTAAAGTAAAGAACTATTGCATGATAGCAAAAAAATGTAACTGTAGTATTTCAGTTTAAAAATACATTTAAATTTAACCCGTGTAATACAGTTTTAATGTCGGCCATGTGCACATCTTGAATAGATTATATAGTCTATTGAAAGCAATTAGCGTGAAAGTTGTATCGACTGATGTACATTCTCAGAAATAAAGTAGAAAACTATAGCTAACTTTAGCATGTCACTACATTGCAATCAACAGTATCCTTTGTAGCTTTAGTGTGTATCTTTTATGCGGAAATGTGAATGTAGAGTATCGTATACCCCACATTTAAAAAAATAAATAAATAAATAACAGTACAGTGCCTAATTGGACTTCAAGACTAACGGGTGTACTTTGTACTCTAAAAGCTAGTTAAAGGTACACTACAGACACTTTCCCAGGTATACAAGCGGCATACAAAAGTATACAAGAAATTTCTTGGATGACGCCACCACACTGACAAGAACGATTACAGTTTGCTACAAACATTTGAATGTGTACAAATGACCAATTAGTGTAGAAGGATTTTAGACAAGTACAGTTTTGGTACCTGACTGTAAACAATACAAAATGGAACTCTGAAAGATTACCAATTTTTCAAAATGGTGTTGGATATGTATAGGTATGAACGTTTAATTATTCCGGTGTATAAATTACATTTTGGTACAAGTACTAGTACAGCGTGCTAACTATAGAACAGGTTACAAACTAGAAAATAGTGTGTTAAATTCGCTGAGGCGATATAGTGTCTGTTAAGTTGCGTAATGTGAATAACCCTGAGCTCAAAATGTCATGTCGCAGTCGTTAACATTATTTTTTTAGATGAGAAGACACTGATAAGGCCGAGGCTAAGCTTTAAACGGCTAATGGTTACGGCACCCTGTGAAGAGCAGTTGGCACCAAAGTGACAGGCAACAGCTGAGCCTCAGGCACAAGGCCACTATATACTCTCGGCGTTTTTCCCCCACGCGCTGTTTAATGCCATGTCTACATACTGACGAAATCCTTCTCCACATTGAATACACTGGCTAGACGATCAGCCGTCATGTCTTAAATATGTAGTGCTTAGTAGAGTTTGATAACAGGCAATAAGTGGTGCTGATAATTATAGTATCCGATTCGACTCAACTCACGCGCGCGCATGGAAAGTGTTAAGACAACAGAACATAACACAGTCACGTGCGTGGCCGGTGTAATTTATTTTAGTTTGCAGATTTTGCGTTTGACTTTTATGTGCAAATGCAATTCAAAAGGAGACAAAAGAGACTTACGTAAAAGTTGAGTCACAGACACACTAACGCTCCGAAGCCCAATAGTCCTTTATCTGAGGGCGCAGTTGTGCTTGTGTGTCATTGGTGTTAAAGCTGTCCCTCAGAGCACAGCGTCCGGACACCCGCACATAGTCCTGTGTAAAGCGACTGGGTGCATATCCGAGCCTAATGCGAATACAAACTTGATCTCACCAAAGTCACTTGATATAATGTCGTGTTACCTCTACAGCAGAGTGTATACTTCTCTCCTGAATCAGGAACACAGAGAAAATGACATGAGATCTGCTGCTCTGAGCCTATTGGTGTAGTCACCTCCTCCCTACAGAGAGAATCACATTCCTGGCTGTCTAGAGTTAGGCAAGCCTGAATTGTGTTCAGCTTAAACTAGCATAACCTTTATTATATACATCCAGCATCAGCTATAAGTTAAATTTGTTTTGGTGATAGAATCATCTAGGTACACCAATATAAATGAAAAGAAGAAAGACCATTTCTACATTATGTACAGTCAGTGTGACATGCAGAATTTACAGATTTTGCACAGGTATGTGCAAGTAGGAGGTAAGCATTGTGGCAGTAATGTAAGTCAAGTAATAAATAACAATAGGAAAGGAATATACTTGCACATGTGTACATCTTGCACTGGATGTGTTTACTTATATTGCACATGCGTTTGAGTTTAAATGAGGTGGATTGCCTGGGGGAATTGTTGTTCGTATATCTTAATATGTATATATTTATCATGATGGAATCAGAGTACCGTTAACGTATTCAGAAAAAGTCACACACATATCTGTCCTTGTCACTGAGAAGGTTATTTGTATGTTTTGGTCACCCTGTAGGAATGTCCTTACTTTATACAAAACACTTACAGCTCATCTGTTTCCAGAGCCTCCACTATCTCCTGTTCTCTGCCTTTACATTCCTAAATTGCGTGGGCTTATCTCAAAAGTGGCTGGCCTCCTGTGGTGTCCTTTCCCAGCCATGGCCAGCTGTAGCATGTGGAAACATGATCAGCTTTTAAAAGCTCTTTTTGCCTTTCACACTGCTCACTGCGCTTTGACTTGAAATAAAAAAACAGTAACCCAATTCCAACCACTAGGGTCTAAATGGTAAACCAACATGGAAATGGCAATATTTTACACAAACACAGCAGCCACACAAGATTTAATATTTGCATGTCTGGATTCGATTTTTCAGTCATAGTCAAGGTCTTAATTAACATTTTCCACATCATTCGAAATGTGTAACAGGCTCAGCAGTTACGGACTGTAGCTGACCACTTGACAGTTGACAGCTGTGGTAAATATGTACATTTCACATATTTGTTGCATCTGCGATGATAAACATACAGATGTAAACAAATTAAACTGCTTCATTAAGAGTCCCCTGACCTGTCGGTCAGTCTCAGGCTCTGGGACAGAGGTTGACTGAGGTTATGACCTGCTGACCAATTGTGTGTCAGAGGAGGCTAAGTGATACCAGGTTCCAGGCAAAACCTGTCAACCTTACTGTGCATGACTGCCAGTCGACAGCATAACAAACAGACAGATTGTCATAAAACGCAAGCTCCTTCCTTCTGTCAGATATTTAGAAAAAATTCCATTTGCATTATAGTGCAAATCTTGACATGAAAACACAAATGGTGAAAAAATACACCAGGTGAAAAATCAGCTGCAGGGAAAACTATTTATCTGTGCAATTTATCTCTGTCAGCTGTAATATTAATTTTTTTGATTGATCAGCTATTTATGACAGATCATTGCTGGGTTACATAGCGAAAAAAGCTTAAACAATTAGAAACAGACAAATATCATGTCGGAACATGTGGATTTACCAGTCATGTGTAAAAGCATGAGGCATCCATGCTATGTTTTCCAAGCAAGAGCACTTGTTGCTATCTTCTGCTGTAAATAAAGAGTGCTTAATGGTATTTAGCGAGTCAGCCTTTTCTTTCAGTAATGGCCACAGTCACAGATATCATATCTGCAGCAAAGCCAAGTGATTTAAGTAAGCCAGTGTGCCTGAAGACATGCTAACGCATTAGCTTAAAGCATAGTCTTTTTCACTTGCTCTTATCTGCTCTTTGTCTGGAGGTCTTTTATCTCACTATTTTATCTGACAAATTATTCATGGTGGAAGGTTGTAAAAAAATGCTTTCAACAACATGATTGAGCTTTAAACTAAAGATGATATCATTTAGGTCTTCGTCATTCTACCCTGGACCTACCTCGCCATGTATACGTTTTCTTTGCTTTTATGGCATGTGGTAGCAGGAGCTGTTCTCCAACAAGTTTATAACAAGATCCATATTGCATTTCAAATATTTCCTCGTTACAAGTTTCAGATATTTGACATACTGTTTACTGTGTATTAGCACAAGCATCTAATAATGGGGGATGTGGTAGCCTAGTGGTTAAGGTGTTGGACTGCTGATGTGAAGACCAGGATTTGATTCCCAGCGCCGCCAAGCTACCACTGTATGGTAACCGCCAAGCTGCCACTGCTGGGCCCCTGAGCAAGGCTTTTAGCCCTCAACTGCTCTGATGTAAATCACTCTGGATAAGTTCGTCTGCCAAATCCTGTCAATGTAAATTTAATAAAGTGGTTATAATTTAGCCCAGTGAAAATGTTTAGTCAAAGGCATTTAACAATTCTCTTTCTCATAGCTAATTCATAGCACTCATTGAATAATGTACATTGAAGGACTTGTCTATATAAGGAGATACAATAAAACTCTAAAACCCTCTAACAAGGAAAAAAACACAACAATAGAGTGAATTATTTTGGTCGGTTGATTTGTTGTTAGCCTTGGGGCTGATTATTTTATTTGTAAAATAAAAAACAAAACACCGATGTTTGTAGTAGAAATACACAGAAGAGCAGGATTACGTGAGACCAAGGCTGATTTCGTACTAGCCCAGGCTGTATGTGCATGCAGCTTGTTAGACTTGTTCACTACTTAGTCACGCGAATGTTTTTAGTTGAATCCTTTCTAAACACCTGTAGCATACAGTCATACAAGAACGCCCAGGGGAAATACAATATCACATGTATTACTTATTCAAGTATCCATTTTTATTTAAAGTTTATTTAAGAAACAAATAACAGAATAAGATTGTTGTGGTTTAATAGAAAAGGACTGGGGCATGTTCACATTTTTATATTTATCTCGCTTTCTTGTGGGTCACTGAAGCACATTCATAAAAAATTGTACAAAAGGAGAAAAACGAAGAACAGAAACAAGAAAATATTTTTGGGGGGGCATACAGTATCTCACAAAATAAAGTACACACCTCACATTTTTGTAACAATATTTTATTTGAAATATTTTATTATATATTTTCATGTGAAATGACATGTAGATCAATGTGATAAATGATCTGTAGAGTTGTTACTGTGTGTGTGTTCCTTTAAGAACATCGGTACCCCTGGTGGTGAGCAGCAGTAGCAGTATTGTGTTATTATATCGTAGTATTCAGCGTGTCATGAGTGTAGTAAATGTTCCGTTAATAAAGTTAAGTATATTCACATATAATGGACATTGTGATGATTAACGGAATCAACAACATGACACTTTGCTATAATGTAAAGAAGTGAGTGTACAGCTTGTATAACTGTACATGTGCTTCCTCTAAAAATAACTCAACACACAGCCATTAATGTACACACATACATTATGTATGAGCATAGCCATCAGTTGCTAATTGGGCCCAATTTGGACATTTTCACTTAGGGGTGTGTTGAGTTATTTTGAGGGGACAGCAAATTTACACTGTTATACAATCTGTACACTCACTACTTTACATTGTAGTAAAGTGTCATTTCTTCAGTGTTGCCACATGAAAATGTATAATAAAATATTTACAAAAATGTGAGGGGTATACTTTTTTTGTGAGATACTGTATATACATTACAGCACTCTTTTGTCCCATATTCCAGCCTCTAAGGCAGTTGGGGTCAAAAGCATGATCAGCCTCGATACAGCGCTTTGGAGCACAGAGTGTTAAGGGTCTTGTTCCAGGGCCCAACAGTGGCAGCTTGGCGGTAGTGTTCACATTTACAGCAGATGGAAAACGGCCTCATCCAGAGCGACGTACAAAAGTGATTTATACTCACTCTCCATCAATTAATATTTCAATTGCGGTTCGCTAGATCACAAACAAAGTGTAACAAAACCAAGCCTGTTGGAAAACTGTGGCAATTGTTAAAACGAGCACTTAAGAAAGACTGTCTATGTTTCATTGAGTATATGTGTGTTCCTGTGTATTTTCTTCTCTAAAACATGTGGTGCCAATAATAAACCAATATGGTACTGATAGTAATTATATTTGTTATAAAACCTTGCTAGAAAAAATCATGTGTCATTTATGGCATTCACAAATTACACTTTTCATGAGAGATGCAGTTCAATCACTATACAAAACAGTCACAGCACAATGATAGAATTGATACTCATTCAGGTGGGGAAGATGTTCCCCATGAAATGGGATTTCAAATAGGCTTTTTAAAGAATAAGTCATTCTAGCCACTAACACGCTGCATGACCAAAGCATCGAATATCCGAAAACTGTGCATCTTGCATTGGGATAAGAGATAATGCATCAGTTTGTGCCACCAAATATCTTTAGGAAGAATTTAGCTCAGTGGTTAAAGGTTTTGAATCATAAAGTTTGAATTGTAGAGGAACCAAGCAGCCACTGCTGGGCCCTTGACTAAGGCCCTTAACTGCTCAGTTGTATAAATTAGATAAATGCAAGACCTTTCTGCCAAATGCTTAAATGCTTCTGCTTCAGGGTAAATATAAGAGCTAAAATCATATAGCATTATTATTTTAGGATAACTGCATCCACGCCTTAATTATTTGACAGTTTGTATTCTGCCCGCTAACTGTCCTCTCAGGTGCTCAGGACTTTCTACACCTGCACCGTTGAGAGCATCCTGACCGGCAGCATCACAGCGTGG
>JAOUQX010000009.1:11098246-11111887 GCA_028566295.1 Liobagrus marginatus | reverse complement strand
ACGGGTTTAAACTTTCCAAAACGTACTTAACTGTGCGAGCACTAACACAACACACGTCTGTGTTCACGGCTTCTCTCAAAACGACTACACAGGATTTTCCCATCTCACACCGCGCATCCTGCGCGTGCATGCATCTAGCGCGTACAAAATGGCGACGCCTATAGCGAAAATAAAACAAACGTCTCAAACGCAAAATTACGTAGGTCCGCTACACCTAAATGGTTTGTATGTGTATAATTTTATCCATAAAATCCAGACTGTTTTTGTTCAAGTTACATTATCTAACATTGGACAAACATTGACAGTTGCAATGCTTGCTACAACAAAACAGTAGCATCCTCTATAACTACTAACGATGAAATAATAGTTCATTCAGTAATCTTTAGTACCCTCGTGGTCCAGGTCAGGGTCATGGCGACCATTTGTTTTTTCCAGAGCAAGTCCTTAAAAAACTGGTGGGGACACTAATCAATCACAGGGCAGCACTCATCAATCACACATTCATGCCTAATACAGCCAATCTGCCAATCTGGATGTTTTGTAAAGTAAAAGGAAACTAAAGAACTTAAAGTAAATTCATGTAAACCACAGGGAGAACATCCAATACATATAATAATAATAAAAATAAGTGGAAGTGGTAGCTCAGTGGTTAAGGTGTTGGACTGCTGCTCCAGAGACTTGGGTTTGATTCCCAACACTGCCAAGCTGGAGTGAGGCCTGCAACTGTTTGGTTGTAAGTCTCTCTGGATAAGAGCGTCTGCCAAATGCTGTAAATGAAAGAAGAAGAAGAATAAACATTTTCGCCATAAGAATGTTTGGAGTGGAAATGCGTTTAATTGTGTAATATTTGTTAAATTAATAAATTTTCGTCCTGAATAAATAGAGATAAAGCACATCACATTCAAATGTCAACACAAACAAACACACTGTGAAAATATTCACAGTTGACATCTCATGAATGCAGCCCTAATTACGCTACTTGACCTTTCCCAAAATACACCGTTTACTGTCTTTGAAACAAACCACAGGCTCCTTTTAAAACTTCTACTTCAGTTCAGTTGAGTGCGACGTCGTGCATAGTGGCTATCCTGTCAAATGCCTAATGGTTAGGGTTAGGCGGATGGATGTGTGCTTCCTAATTCAGAAAATGTAAAGAAACATCAAGTGAACTGACTGGGGTGAGACTGTGACTTGTGACAATTGAAGCTTAGCAAATGTAACTAATGCTGAGACAAACAGTTCAGCTTGCTAATGTCTAATGATTGTTCTTATATTATTTTAGTATATTATATATACCGGTAAGTATATTTTATAATATTGGAGTATTACAATCGGATTACAAGACTCATGTAAACACACCCAATGTTAAAGCCCGGTGCAAAGACTAAAATTAGGGAGGCATTTGCAGAGACTGAGCTGTCTACATAGTTAAGGCCTAAATAAGGGTTCTGTTCATTGAGGGTAGCCTCTGAGTACAGAAGTGTTTACAGAACAAGCCATGACACATGAAAACTCTTCAGTTTGATTAACCTTAAAACTCCAGGTTAACAATTTTATGAGTGTTTAAATCATTTTACTGTGAACGGAAAAACAGATATTAAAGTACACACAAGATTCTTTCTGATGAACAGCAGGCACTAAAAATCTAATTAGAATTCAGAGCAATATTAGTGTGGGATCAATGTCTTTAAAATTCTGTAGGAAAGAAAATGCTATAAAATTCACAGTTTGCATTAATTGACAGAAATTTGATGGACATGAAAAACTGCACTTATTTATTTGCTGTTTTTAATGTAGCCTCTTCATTTTTCAGTATGAAGTAGAAGAGAATTGTAGATGGTATGGTCAACATACGGTCAAATAGGGGAACATTTCTCTGCTTTAGATGACCAAACACACAAAACCTATATGTATATACAGTCACTGGATAACAGTGACTGAAAGGCACCCAGGTTGTATGCTATTTCCATACAAGGACAATGTGAGATCCTGTGAGCAGATCTAGGGACGCTGATAAAAAGAAACAAATGGAAAACACTGTCACTGTTTCTACCAGGAGATCAATAACAGCAGTGGGGTGGTCCTGAGACCTCTATTTTACAGATGCAAGCATTTTTATGTTTTGACAGTTCTGGCGTTAAATACTAAAAAGCAGCCAAGAATTTAAGTAAGGGCAGGTAAGTTCTCAGTCCTGAATCATTCTCAGTGCTGAACAAATTATATTCAAAATAATAATGAACCCTATTCTAGTGTTTTTATCTTTATTCGTTTTGTCTTGATTACAAATTTATGACACTTAGACGATGTATATATGTATAGGTATATATTTAAGTAGGTTTTATGTTTAACCTTATATTTTATAGGAGTTTTTTAATGTCAATGTTAAGTTAAAGGGCAGTAAAAATTTAGTTAATAAAGCTTATATTGTATTCGTACGATCTATGACATCATATACTTTATTCTTCCAGAATGAGGTTATGAGGTAGGTCCCATTTGTTTTATGTAAAAAGTTATGAAATTTGGCATGCAAAGAGAACACAATATGATATGATACCATACCAACTTTGAGGTTTCTAGAACATACAAGTCAAAAATTATTTAATATAAAATACTGGAAATATTGAAATAAAACCGCCACGTCACATTGCAGTCATAACAACGACTATACAAAGTAAACGCCACCTAAGCTCTCTCACTCTCTCATTATCCTCATTATCACACAGTTATGTGTGTGAATTCGGCTGAGTGCGCACCTCATATACAACAAATCTGCGCTTTTACTGCGTTTAATTACTATTACTATTATTATTTAATTAAATAGTAAAGATAGAATTATTTCATGTTGGATTGTAGTGCAGTTTGTGATCATTGATTCTTGTAAGGTGTCTGGCTGTCTTCGGAAAGGCTGCCTTCTAATAGCCAGGCGGGAGCCTTGAAGAGACGGAATCCCAGATGGAAGTCGTGAACACATACTTTTATTTCCAGTCGTGCAAACACAAGATCAACGTGAGAGAAACACCAGTAACAAACTTCAATAACGAGCGCCACCTAAACTGATGCGCTTCTATTTATACCGATGTGCATGAGTGCTCATGAGTCGCAGGTGCGTGTGTTTACTCAATCAGCGGGTGCGCGTAAGGGAGGATGAGCGCGTGTGTGTGAGGAGTGTTGTGAGTGCGTGTGCGTACGAACACGGGCTTGTGTGGTCATGTGAGGACACGAACCAAAACAATAACACATCCACTTGTAGTCTTTCTCCGGCAGTCGGCCGGGCAGTTGACATTACAGAACCCCCCCCTTAATCGCAAACTCCGGGTGCGCAGACAGGAACACCCATAACCTACGACGAGCCATGGGGAGGACCGGGGGACTCAGGCAGGGGCCCAGGACACCGGGGCGCAACCATGGGCCGACGGAGGTGGGGCGGGCGAGGAGGGCCAGGACCCTGAGGAGGGCAGCGGTGCACGGGCCACGCAGGGGGCCCGGGAAACCCAGCACCAGGAACACTGGACTCTGCGACGCCGCCAGGCTCAGGAACCGACCCTGGAAAAGATTTCAGGGGACAGAGGGAGTCTGGAGGAGTTTCCAGGCGACAGAGGGAGGCTGAGAGAGGCTCAGGGGAACAGAGAGGGCCTGAGAGAGGCTCAGGAGAACAGAGAGAGCCTGAGAGAGGCTCAGGAGAGCAGAGAGGCTCTGAGGGAGGCTCAGGAGAGAAGAGAGGCTCTGAGGGAGGCTCAGGAAAGCAGAGAGGCTCTGAGGGAGGCTCAGGAGAGCAGAGAGGCTCTAAGAGAAGCTCAGGAGAGCAGAGAGGCTCTAAGGGAGGCTCAGGAGAGCGGAGAGGCTCTGAGGGAGGCACAGGAGAGCAGAGAGGCTCTGAGGGAGGCTCAGGAGAGCAGAGAGGCTCTGAGGGAGGCTCAGGAGATCAGAGAGGCTCTGAGGGAGACCCAGGGGAGCAGAGAGGCTCTGAGGGAGGCTCAGGAGAGCAGAGAGGCTCTGACGGAGGCTCGGGAGAGCAGAGAGGCTCAGAGGGCAGCTCAGGAGAGCAGAAAGGCTCTGAGGGCGGCTCCGGAGAGCAGAGAGGCTCTGAGGGAGGCTCAGGAGAGCAGAGAGGCTCTGAGGGAGGCTCAGGAGAGCAGAGAGGCTCTGAAAGAGAGTCAAAGTCAGAACTGGGAAGAGTGTCAGAGTCAGGGGCCGAGTCGGAAGTAATCACAGTGTCGCAGTCAGGGCTCCAGGTGGACTGACAGGCAGCATCGGAGTCCGGGACGAAGTTGCATCCCCAGTCCCCCTCAGCTGTCCAGTCCCCCATCGGCCTCCAGTCCAGCACTGCACTGCAGTGAACGTCAGACGCAGTGAAAAGCCCAAAGACCCAGTCAAACTCAGTGAGCCAGTCAGAGTTGGCGAGGGGCCCAGAGACACAGTCAGAGTCGGCAAGGGGCCCAGAGACGCAGTCAGAGTCAGTGACGTGGTTGGTGTCCAGGAAACGCTGGCTGTCGGGAAGACTCTGGCTGTCGGGAAGACTCTGGCTGTCGGGAAGACTCTCGGCGGGCGCGGTTGGCTGCTGGCTGGTGCGTGCTGCCTTGTCTCTGAAACTCCACAGGATACAGATTAGCGTGTAGGGCGAGTGAAAATACCTGTATGCCTTCAGGCTGGAGCAGTGTGGCTCGTTCAATTCGCTCCAAAACAGCGAGGTCTCCATCATGCTGCTCAGCCAGTGTCGCCTGCTCGCCGAACTCAGCCATGTGTTCCTCCACGTCCCGCTCTCCCTGGATCCAACACGCTACACGCCGCTCGCATTCCAGGGGTGTGGCTTCGTGCACGCGCTCGGCGGGTGGGCGCTTTCGGCGTGTTGGCGGGGGCGTGGCACATGAGCTTCAGTTGGCTGAGCTCGTGGTTTTCTCCTCCGGCAGCGGCGTTGGGGTTTCACGCTCTGCGCAGGGGGATAGAGCTCTTCGGAGCAGGAATCCGGATCAGATGGGAGATAGGTGTCATAGCCACGGGTGAGGCTCGGTTCCGCGATGCCATATCGCGGAGGCGGGGAGAAGAACGGAGTGGCAATGTGCAGCGATTCGTTGCGCGAATTCCTCTGGTTCCACATCTGACCGAACACTTCCTGCATCATCCACTCATGATCCTCACTGTCATCCGCCCACCACTCTACGTCCGTGACGTCCTGCAGCGCGCCATCTTTATACAGTCTGTAAACCGGCTTCTCTGTCGCTCTCCGCTTCCTCTCTGCGGCTTTCACGCGAGGCGGCGCTTGCTGCCGCGAGCTCGCGAAGCTCTCAGTCGGGCGGCGAAATCCATCTTCTGCTGGCTGCTGGCTATAATTAGGAGAGAGGAACTGCTCCACTTTATTGGACACGTTATTCTGTAAGGTGTCTGGCTGTCTTCGGAAAGGCTGCCTTCCAATAGCCAGGCGGGAGCCTTGAAGAGACGGAATCCCAGATGGAAGTCGTGAACACATACTTTTATTTCCAGTCATGCAAACACAAGATCAACTTGAGAGAAACACCAGTAACAAACTTCAAAAAAGCGCGCCACCTCAACTGAAGCGCTTCTATTTATACTGCTGTGCATGCGTACTCATGAGTCGCAGGTGCGTGTGTTTACTCAATCAGCGGGTGCGTGTGAGGGAGGATGAGCGCGTGTGTGTGAGGAGTGTTGTGAGTGCGTGTGCGTGCGAACACGCGTGCATGCGTGGTCATGTGAGGGCACGAACCAAAACAATAACACATCAACGTGTAGTCTTTCTCCGGCGGTCGGCCGGGCAGATGTCCGTGGACGTTACAATTCTAATAACATTTGGAAATGTAGTAAAGGCATACGTCACTGTTGGTCCCCTATTCCGTCGCAGCGTCACCACGGCAACTTGACGCACACACAAACGGAAGCACGCGGAATCACCGAATGAACTCTAACAAAAGAAACAGGAAGTAAATCAGCTTTTAATTGATCTGCTCTGTGCTTGTGCACAATGTAATAATTTATGATTAATTATTGTAACATCAGCAGAGGGAGCCCTCACTGGAATATTGAACACAACTCACTTCCACTTCCTGCTACGTCACTTCCTGTCTGCGGACTATTTAAGCCATGTGTTTTCCTGTGTTCAGTGCGAAGTATTGTTTTGCCGACATACCAAGCAATTGACATAGAGCAAGTGTTTGTGCTCTAGTCATACTCTGTTTGTCTGAACCTGCGTTTTGTTTACACGTTTATGTCCGAACGTTTGACGCGTTTATAACGTCGTTTGAGTTGGACAATTCCACCCGTGTCCCGTTAGCCGTTGGCTATTCTGATCTATCTGGCTCTGCGTGTGGATCCTACTCTGAGAAGCTCCCTGTTACAATTATAAACCTTATATTTTGCTATAATATCATAAACATGGTCTCTTTAGATTTCTTGATCATGATGAATTTGAATCGGCATGAGCCAAAGAATCAGAAGGGAGAGAAATATTAGTTTCTAGGTGTCTGTTATGTAAATATTTTATTACTACAAAGTCTACAAATTGGGTTTGACCCCGGTAATTGCTGCTTGCAGCTATAATTATTATTGAAATAGCACTTTATAGTGGAACATTTTTAGTATTTTTTAGTTTTTTGGAGTGAAATAGATAGCTATATATATATATATATATATACACATTGTCCAGGTTTGCTTTGTACAGTACAGTAAGTGAGCATGGCCTGAACAGAAGTGTTTTAGTTTGTTTAACAAGAGTTAGAAATGCCAACCATGTGAGCAAATTTTGAATCGGTCATCCTCAAAGGCTGATACATCACTTGAGCTCATAATTGGGCTAAAACAAAGAGGAATTATTTTTTTAGGGAAATTATATTAGTTAATTTTGTAAAATGCAAACATATGTTAGTGATGCTTGATCCTACCTTGTGTCAATCCTCTTGCTCTGTGAAAATTAATAAATAAATTGTGAATAATAGATTAATATAAATGTTTTAGTTAAGAGAAAATATGGTATGTTGATCTTTATTGTTTTATTAGACATCTACCTAAAGACAGTCTAAAAAGTATGACAATATATTTACTTTAGCATAAACATTTCAGCTTTGTAGCTAAAACTGTCGGATCAAAAAGAGTTCCCTTGCAGGCACCATGTAGCACATAGATGCAAAACACAAGCTAACGTCCCTCAATGATGTCTGCATGCCTTTTGGAGTATATAATCAGAAAAAAACCAAGGGAGGACTGAAGGAAATTCCAAATGAGTTTTTGTCTCTGGAGGAAAGGATGGATTTCACCAATCCCAGACACTCCAAATATTCCACACTATCAGGTCAAGGACAGGGGTGGGTTGCTGTGGAGCGTATACCTCTTTGCGACACATCTGTCCTAAATGTTGAAATGGAAGAGGGTTGGATATAATTAACATTGGATGTACATAACATTAAATGGAGTCTGTCCATTTGAATCAGTGCCATTTTATCTACACATGGCAAAAATTAAAAACGATGCATATCCATAATGGCTGTAAATGAAGGTTCATATAGCTGCACTTTTCTTTTAAGTTAGTATCAATGTATTTGTAATGGCGGTAGAGGCCCCGTCCAGTAAATGGAACGCGTCCCCTGAACAACGGATGCAGGGACTGCCACATCACTTCCTGTGTGCTCTTTGTACTTCCGGGTGGTCGGGTATAAAGACGATTTGTGAACGATTGTTCGGGGCGGGACATTGCATATAGTAACTGCATGCTTAAATGACTGACTAGATCTGGATGCATCTGCCCGTATATGTAAGTGGACATTGTGAATGAGTGTTGTGAATACCTCGAGTATTGCGAGTACCGTGAAGACTGTTTACACGCTGAACTGCCGGATGGTTTGGATGCCCGTTGCTGTGTTCAGCCGAATGTAATGAACTGCTTTATGTTTCGTGTTTGCTAGCCACGCTAGCCGTTTCAGTTTATGAAGTGACTGTTTACGTTTATGTTCGCCATTTGCCACGCTAGCGTTGTTAGCCGTTTTGTTCATAGTTAGCAACAGTGCGTTTTAAGCTTAGCCTCGTTTTTGTACATGTGCCCAGTTTTGTTTGTGAAAACCACTGCTGTGAAATAAAAGCCTCCCACACATGGATCCTGCTCTGCTCTCATCTGCACAAACGTTAAAGCATTGCCTGTTGTGGTATTGTGGTAACCTTGAATGCCATGTGGACATGAATTGAAACTTAAAAATCCCTTTAACTTAACTGTAAAAAAAATATTTTATATATTGTTACCCTTTACTCCGCACCAAACAAATGCAACAAATTCCTATTGATGTCCTTGTTTAGGCATGTACTGCAGACCCTTCAATCCTGCAAAATCATCAGTCCAGCACAAAATGTACAACATCTGTGCCAAATCATCACAATCTCTCTGCACATCTGTGGTATAAAAGCATTCCAAAGCATTTGGGACACAAACGTGATAAAACACCAGACTGTTCATTGGTTCATTAATAAGGCCAGCCGTAAAACACTGCATATTTGCTTGTTGATACAGTCCCAGGGGCCTTATCTTTTCATCTCTCTTCAGTCAAGCATCAGCCTCAGGAGACAGTGCTGGAGGATGACACGGATAAATATCTAAATACACAAACCTTCTGCTGTCCTTTTAGCTTGTGTGAAAATATGTAATTAAGCCACGAATATATATTTTTTGAAAGCAGCTGTTGTAGCTCTTCCCAGCTCGCAGAGTCAAGTGCGACGACCACCCAGCAGCTATGAAGGTCCGGCACAGCAAAGCGTTTGTCATTCATGCCATAACCATGCAGTTGTAGTGCTCACTCCTGAGAGAGTTGGACTTCGTCCAGCTCTTTTCACTGCCTCTTGTAGGGCTGTTTTAAAGCTGCAACTCATATGATGCTCATGCTCTTTGATCAAGACCTTTTGAATCAAATTAGCTTTATCAATCTGTTTAAATATTTCACTAACAGCAATGATAAAAACTTGCCGAGCAAAAGAAGTATATCAAATTTTACCACAGTACAGTCAAATTCTCAATTCTGATTGGCCAGAAGGTGTTGATAAATTGTATATAACCGCTCTGATATTACAGGCCCAGGTTTACAGTATATTAATCCTAAATCAGCTAATTATTAATGACGTGTATTACAGAAGCATTGTACACCTGATTTAAAGCTAACGATAAACAGATTATTTTTTTAAATGTGCTGTTATTTAACAAAGGCGTACAGTTGAAATATTTGTCCCAGATTCTTTCATAAATGACATTTAACGTTTATAGAAGTCTCTAATGTCTGCATTTTGTAACAGTAAGTTTTACAATGCATATGAGAGTCGTTTTGGTTGCCTATTAACAAGACAGGTTGTGTGTTCTGTCATTGATTTCATGCTAGAGACAAAACAGAGGCTGATGAAGGAATGTCTGTTTATAGCTCCTTTTATGTAGGTGATGTTCCACAACTTGTAACTATAAACAGATAAAAATATGACATTCTGTTTATTTAATAAATTGATAACTGTTGGCAAACCGATGCGGTAGCAAAGGATTAAACCACTTCAGAATGTGTTGGAAACAGCGACACACACTACACTAATATTGGCTATTGTCTCGTAACAGCATTCCCTGTCTTGTTTCATTCCTTGGACTCAACGTCCACTTTATTAAGAACACTTGTACACTTGCAGTTCTCTAATGAGCCAGTCATGTTACAGCAACACAATGCAAAGTAAGTTCTAGAGCTCTAACAAGAAGGGCTTGTCTGAAATCCCCTTATATTTTTACACTCAGCACTCTTTAGTTCACCTAGAATGTTGAAAAAAAAAAACATGATTGTAAAGATCTCTGGGACAATTACCTGATTGTTTTTGGTTTGCAAGAAGGACAACTCATTGTTTCATTCTTTACAACTGTGATGAGCAAAAAAGCATTTCAACATGTGCAGCTCATGAAACCTCGAAGGTGGTTGGGCTACATTAGCAGAAACCCACATAAAGGTTAACAGATTTAAATGATAACTTCAGTGCACAAAGGTTCCGATATAATGATCTACCAAAACCAAACCCATGAGTCACACACTGTTCCTCCTCTAGGTATCCCTCTGGTTCTGGTATCCTGTTGCTTTCACCATGACGTCACTCTGTAAACAAACAGAACAGACATGTCCCAAATGACACTCGTACACAGTGGAGTGTGTCAGCTGGCCCTTAATTTAACACACCAAGCATTAGGACCGGACCCAACAGGGGGGATAGCCTGCTTATCTATTCCTTCTCCCTTAGGGTTTTCTGTCTGCTAATGGTGCCCTTCCTCTTTAAACCGGCCGAGTTAAACTCTTAATCCCTCTGAACTCTCAGTGGCAATGGGATTAACCTCACTGCCAATTTGGAGACAGAACAGAGTAGAAATCCCAATTTTCTACCCCACTATTGTGTCTGGTCTCCTTTTAAGGACTATCAGGATCCTAATTTAGCCTGATCAGCAACGGAGGTGTTTTTGGTTGAAGGACAAACTTTTTTTTTGTTTATATTTTAAACCTGTACTGCAGGCTTTGTTGACCCCAAAAGCTTTTCCTGGCTCTATGGAATTAATTGTAGAATAAATGGCACCCTATTTAGATTATCCCCTGCCCAATCGACTGGGACAGGCTCAAGGCTCCCCATGACCCTCTGTTGGACCAAGAGAGTGCTTTTATTTGTCCGACCTTAAAACCAGCACCAACTAAGAGCAAACAGGCTACAATCCTCACAACATTATGAACAGTAATGTTTAGCAGACTTTTTGCAATAACAATCTTCCATTTTGTGCCAGTTGTAGCTTGTTTGCTTTTTCAGTGGCTTTTAGTTTAAAATTCAGAACTGAAAGCATTCTTTACACACTGCCAACATGGCATTTTTTAACTTAAAGCTCTGACCTAAGGTCACAATTCCTATCCACTTCACTAAATCTACAAATAAACTCTTATTGTATGTCATAATGTAAAAGCTCACCTCCACGCTTTACAGGCTTTCTTTTCAGTCTGAAATAAAGACACTGATGTGAATGAATATTTCTGTAATATTTTTTTATAAACACCTTGTGGTAATGTATGCATTCCATCTTTTTTTGCAGCATGTCAATTCTGGATGGTTCACTCTGATCCTGAAAAGGGGTCACATATTTTTAGCTCTTCGTTTTTTTTTTTTTTACTGTTAAGTGTGTACTTCCTGGACTTTACTCCCTGGAATAGAGTGAGTCTTTCTTGGCCTCTCATCACCTAAACCCTAAGTGTTTTCTGCTGAATGGCAGACTGAATTTATAGTTTTTCTTCAAAGAATGAGTGACAAGTATGCAACTCCACATAAGAACAAATCGAATGCAGAACCTCATTGTGGAGAAACAGCTGTATAGCCTTGAGACTGTCTCATTTGACCCGCTTGTTCTGGTCCGTCTGCTGAGATCTCTCCCTGTGGCAAAGCACGAAACTGAATATACTGTAGATCTCTATCGTTGGGAGTGGTGGTGATTGATTGCTTTGTGGGTTACTGTATACACATACAGCTAGACACCTGCAGTATATTATTACTGCTCTGCTTCATTCAGAGACATGTATATCCTAAAGACTTATACCACACATTTTTCATAAATAATTTCATTGTTTTTATCATGAAAATGGGGTAAAACATTTTTGTAAAGATACAAATTTTCCAAAAAGCATGATTGTGTATCCCAGAGCATTGAAATAATATATACATCATATTAATGTTTCTTCAGGTTGATATTTATTGCTTGTATAGAGTTTTGGGTACTGCAGGTAACATTCCAAAATAGTGTAGCTTTTCATAGCATAATGGAAGAACTTTTGACACGAGCTGTCTTTGTGATGGTGCTGTTGCTGTTTTTCTTGAGGATTAGTGAGTTTATTGGCTTAGGTAAGTGGATTCTGGTATGCCCTGTAAAGTTAAAACAGGTGTCTCTGTTCTGAGGACTTTTCACAGAAAAAGAGAAAGCGAGAACACTGTTGTACTGTAAAGCGTCTCCTGAGTTCTGCTCGGGATATTTCCCTCCTGGGAATTCAATCACATGGATTCTATTTTATGTTAAAAATAGAAATGTGTTTTGTATTGTTTTCCCCATCTAGTCTCCAGTGCTAAAGATGCCTTCAGTATAGTAATATATATAGAGAGTAGGAGGAAAGCTTTGTTTGAACCTTAACATGAGTTTGTGTACATTTAACTATAACCATATGAACTTTCACAAAACATCATTAACTTAATCATTCCAACATATAACAATGCATATTAGAAAAATCAACAAAATATGTTTGCGCTTTTCATGATGCCCAAAAATAAACATTGGCTGACAAGTTAATAACGATCCTGGGAAAAACAGCTGTTATTAATCTGGGAAAAAGTCCTCATCAGGCTTCATTTTCATAGCATTGAAGTATTGAACAACTTTAAGATGTAGGTGAGCAGTTTTTTTTGCATGCTGGGAAATACTGGCGAGAGAATTCTGACACTGCTGGCTTCCTTGTGGCTTCTCTAAGGTTCCTTATTTGTCTGTGAGCTGTCAGCCTGTTCCCTGGTCCACAGAGAGTATTTAACTTACAGGATGCGGAGAGGGTGTGCCTTAGTGATAGGGTTTAGAGCTCTGGGTGGCACTCTATAAAGCGAAGAATCAGATTTTATCTCGTTACGCTATTTTGTGACCTCTCCCAGGCACATTCCTCCCCATCAAGAGTGCTCCAGGGTCAGACTGCACTTTGTTCTCCGGTGAGTCAGTGCCCATGGTACAGGAATAGCATCTTATTAAGGTCTTCAATTGCACTGACACTATCTTCTGCTAATATAAAAAAAATGTTACTGTCTGAACTAGGGCAATTAATTTAGTCCAGCTTTTTTTGCAAGATAAAATACTGTAAATTTTGTTGCTGTAAAAAAAACAACTAAATACTTGTTTGAATAAATCCCTGTATAATCTACGAATAACACATCAAATTACTGTGTGAAAGCACAGTTTACCTTTGCCTCTTAGATGTTCTTTTAAAAAGCTATATTCAGTCAGTATGCACAGGTTTGAGGTACACACAGCCTCTGAGGTTAGCGGAAGGTCATGGTAACTGAAAATAGGGATGCATGGATAGTCATAGATAACAACTTTGTAGATAGTGAGGTAATGTTTATATCTGACAGGGTTGAGGGTTAGGTGAGATCAGCATTATGCAGTCTCATGACCAGTCCCTCATAACGTGCTGCATTTGGGAGTGTATTATGTCTGTAGCAGTGTATATTAATGAGCACAATAGGTTTTTAGTATAGAATGCAGTCTATGATTGAATGTGTAGGTGCGCAGGTTAAAATTCCAAGGGAGAGGGACAGATTCGGATTGAAAATATCAAATAATAGAAATTAAAATTAAAATAAAATTAGCTGAGAATAAAATAATAAGGAACTAAAATGAGAAAAGTGGGATGCTGTAGAAGAAAAATGAATTAGGGAAATAGATTTGCTTGTTTCTGGAAATAAATGCACAATATAATAAGCATAAATTATTAAGTGTCCGGCGTATAAGTCGACTTTCCACACCCAAATATTAATATCAAAATGGGGTACAAAATACGCCGGGTACAAAAAAAACCGGGTGAAAAAGCTGCCAAAAACATGTTAAAAAGCTTACCGTGTGCTCCGCGACGCGCT
>JAOUQX010000009.1:10996838-11011690 GCA_028566295.1 Liobagrus marginatus | reverse complement strand
TCCTAAACCTACATAGCACTCACACACACACACACACACACCACACACACACACACACACACACACACACACACACACACCCTACCCTACCCTACTCCTAAACCTACACATCTCACACAACAGTCTACATTTTTACACTTTTAATAAAACATTGTTTTGTATGTTTTTATACCTATTTTACTTATGGTGACTCATGAACTGTGACAATTTGAAAATCTGAAATAGTTGAAAATCTGAAAATTTTTCTATTCAATTTCTATTTACTACATGTTACTGAGTTCACTGCAGAGACTTAGGCATAACAGCTTTTGAGTCATTGAGTCATATGTTAAAAGCCAGTTATCTGTCTGCAATGCCTTTACTCATAAGCCCTACACCATACATTCACACCAGTGTTGAGAGGCATGTTGTGAAAACAGACCCCACAGGAGGCCAATGTTAGAACAACACACTACAAATGTTAATTACATGGCATGCAATGACATGTAGTGCATTTTCCAACTAAGTACTAAAATGTGAGGGCTTAATTTCAATATCAGGTGTTTTGGCATTATTTTATAATGACTACTCTCAAGCAAATTTCACTTTTAAAATCATGCCTACATACTGTACACTATATGGCCAAGAGTTTGTTAACACTTTACCAGCACACAAACGTAAATGTGTTTTGCCCTAACAGTTACCACAAAGCTGCAAGGACACAGTCGTCTAGAACAGGGGTTCTCAAACTTTTGCAATTCATGGCCCACCAATGACTGTTTAAAAACCAAATATGATAGTATGAACACAGAATAACAGAAAATTCAGAAAGTACAATTATATACTCTGCTGTTAGTCTGTTATGCCACTCTTGCAGACTAGGCCAATGCATCTTGACTTGACGAGTTCTTTTGAACAATAAATTCAGAGGAAGAGCTACATAATTAAAAAATACCAAGATTTGTCAATTAAAAAAATAAAATTAAAATGAATTCGGGGTAGAGGCACTCCTGCCTCACAGCAAGGAGGTCTTGGGTTCGATTCCCACCCAGGGTATTTCTGTGTGGAGTTTACATGTTCTCCCCGTGCTTGCGTGCGTTTTCCCTGGGTACTCCGGTTTCCTCTCGCCTCCAAACACATGCCATTGGGCATAGGTGAATTAGCTACTCTAAACTGTCCATAGGAGTGAATGTGTGTGTGTGTGTGTGTGTGTGTGTGTGTGAATGGTTGTCTGTTTCTAAGTGTTAGTCCTGCAATTAACTGGCGATTGTCCAGGGTGTACCCCACCTCACACCCCAAGTTAGCTGGGATAGACTCCAGTGCCCCTGAACAGGATAAGCGCTAGACAATGACTGAATGAATAATTTGGGGTAGTCTACCACTGACTACACAATCCACCAGATGGGACGGTTGAGAATCACTGGTCTAGAATGTCTTTGTATGGTGTAGTATTACATTATTCCTTTCACTGGAACTAACAAAAACCCAAGCCAGTACCAGCATGACAATTCCTCTGTGCACAAAGCAAACTCCATAAAGATGAAGGTTTGCACAGGTTGGTTCTAAGTTTAAAGTCCTAACTTTTGCCCCTAAGAACCTTTCATGAACTTGGATGAACTGGAATGCTAACTGCACGCCAGACCTCTTCACCAGACCTTAACACTAATACAATTGTGATTGAATTGGAAAGTCCAGCCACTATTATCCAATCGCCAACATCTAGTAGAAAGCATTTACAGACGTGTTAAGGTTATTTAAAAAGTAAGTGTAAGACTACATCTATAATAAGTTCAAAAAACATTTACCTATACGTATAGTATATATTTTCTATATAGTGTGGATATATAGCATATTGTTACTAAGACTGCATTTTTAATATTCTTAACAACATGGATACTCAATAACTATTTTACAAAATATGCCTGGTATCTATCAAATATATTTATATGCTGAAGAAGATTTATAGCATAATCTAAAAAATATTCCTTTCAATAGTAGCCTTATTAGTTTAGTTTAGCTTATTACTTTACTAGACTTGTAGCCGAGGTGATGAATTTGGAACAAAATTAGGATGACCATATTAAGTGAGTAGTTGCTGAATGGTTAGTGCTGAAAAGGTTACAGGTGTAATTCCCAGCACTGGCAAATTGCCAAATTACCAGGTTCTTGTTTAAACAAACCAACCAAAGAGTGACAATCTGTGTACCAGGGTACACATGGTCTCCAGGGTTGTACCAAGGTTAATTCATATTTACCAAACACTGTATGAGTGAAATCACACTAGCCTCTTTGCTGCAGGGATGTTGTAAAATGCCTTTTTTTAGTAACTTTCTTTAAAAAGCATCACTCCATACCATTATAAAGGAAAAGTTGGCTTTTGCCATATTTAGTTGGAGCAGCAACAAAGCACAACAAAAAAAACAACACACAACAGCAGAATTGTATCCCACATTACTATTAACTGTACCCTTGGGATGGAAAGTCTTGAACCATCCTGGGTGCAGCAGGTAAAAAGAGAGGTCAGAGTACAGAGGCCGTATTAAGACTGGCCTGTTATTAAACATGCACTGGTTTTATTATGCTTTGCACCTGTGTGTGCCCCTGTGAGGGGGGATAAGAGGGCTTTTGTGTGATATAAGGGAACACTTTCAGCTACGCTGTTCCCTCTGGGGGCCGAAACTTACACATGGCCCAGCTCATGGGCAATGGTGAAGGAGGAGCTTAGCCCGTTTTCTTCACTGATGGAGCAGCTTCGGTATGGATCACACATTGTACCCAGCTCTGCCAGGCCTTGATGGGAAAATACACACACACACACACACCCACACACACACACGCACACACACGCACACACACGCACACACACACATATTATCAAAGGAGGACAAACACAGCCATTATGTTACACTATATCCCATTATTTTCAGATTTAGTTCAATTACAGCAAATTGAAAATCTTGACAATATTTACATCCATCAATGGGCAGAAAAGTGAAAGATAACTGACGCTGACCTATACACCTGCTTTCCTGAAAAAGGCTCATTATATCCTCTACTGCTCTTTGATGTAATAGCCATTATATAATCATTTGTAAATCTTCTGGCTGGCACCGATCCAAGTACACCAACACAGCTGCTCCCACGACACAGAGCAACATGAATTCACATGAGAAAAATGATTTAAACCTATGAAGTTACAAGCTAATCTCGTTCAGCAAATGTTTTCTGTCATGGACATAGTTGTGGACTGTGGGTGTGAATTGCTGGTCAAGGTCAGTATGGCATAGTTGTCTTACAAGGTCTTGGCTGACATGGCCTTTAAATGTCAGTGATTCAAACCAGCTGCCATCTATAGTGTAATTAATTTCTTATCATGCTGTTAAAAACTTTTGTCAACACGTAGATGTGACCCTTGAGAAGCGTTGCAAGGTTGAAGACTACCATCATACGGACCACATATGTATATATAAGTTCTCTTACTATGAATATAAAATAAATATTGGGTATAATGATTCTGATAAAAGAGTGAATCTTACCCAATGTGTCACATTTGTCTTTTTCCCGACAGATATCTTCCCTGCATAAAACAAAGAAAATGGCCTGTAGCAGTCAGAATGTGGCACACAGCTGCTGGCTAATGTTAACACCAAAGATTCTAAAATGTATTACTATGACCGCAGATCCTCACAGAAAATCTTGCAAGTTAGTATATGGTAGCTAGTTAGCTGGCATTAGCACCGACGTTAGTAAAGATTAAAAATAACTAACTCTAAAAACCCCTTTCAGAAACTTTAGCAGAAATATCGTGTTAACTAGTTGGCTAGTTATTGTAATTAACAGTAAACCAAAATCCTTTCAGAAATTCTGGCCGGTTAACTCACTTTAACTTACTAGCTGGATTGCATTAGCATTAGAGATTATCAATAACAAAAATAACAACAAAAAAAAACCCTCTAAATTCTTGACCTGTTAGTTATTGTAAGATAGCATTAGCGCTGATTATCAGTAAATAAACTAGCACTCAAAAATCCTCTCACAAATCACAAGCTTAGTTCATGTTATTTAGTTGAATAAGAGTAGCAGTGAGAATTAAAAAAATGAATAATTACAAATTTAAAAATCCTCTCAGAACGCTTAGCAGATTAGTTTAAGTTAGCAAGTTGACTAGCATTATCATTTAGGATTACAAATATAAAGAGAAATCCACACAGAAATCCTGTCAGATTAGCTCATGGTAGTTAGTTGGCTAGCTTCATCAGTAATTATCATTTTAAAATCCTCCGGGAAAAATAGTCATGATGTCTATGAAATCCTGTGAAAACAAAACAATACAATAAGCAAATATCATCAAATTAAGTTTTTCTTTTCTACTTGAAGCCTTCCATATATGGCCATGCTGTAACGCCATCTCAACCATCACCGGAGTGCTAGTACTTCCGGTGCCGTGATGACGTCACTTCCGGGGTAGTCATGGCGGCGGAGGCGGGACTTCCGGGTCACACAGTATATAAACAGCGCAGCCACAAGGGCACTTCGCGAAGTATCGTTTGCCACAAACATACCAAGCATTTAACCTTATATCTTTATCTCTCTACCTTGCAGAAGGAACCTTGAAGCCTCCACAGCCTCCACAGCCTGCACAGCCTTCACTAGCGCCATTTCCACAGCACCTTGCCTCCACAGCCACAGCCCTCACCTCAAGCACCTCCTCCCTCACAGAAGCCTCACGTTTGTTTGCTATTGCTCCTAAACTCACTGTGTGTCACTGAACTGTAAATAAATCTCACTGCATAACGGATCCTCTTCTCATTCTCATTCTGTGAATGTTACACATGCCAACATTGTCAACAACGGTCTTTAAGACACACCCACACTGTGCTTCTTTTCCAAATATGGAGGTGCAATTTGTGATCTTAAATCTCATTGGATAAAGTTGAAAACTAAAAACATATCGCCTACCTGGTGATGAGCAGAGCAGTGTCATGATGCGAGGGATGGCCGTCGTCGAGAACATTCTGAGTTTGTTGCCACACACAGAAGTTGTGTAGCGTTACAGCAGCAAAGCGGTTCACAGTTGGCCCGTCCTAAATAAATAAATAAATAACAGCCTTTACTTCCTTATTGTGAAATGAATAGTGTTATTGAAAGATATCTGCTAATACATCTATGTCAACAATCAACATAATCATGTGTTCATTCATCAAAGAAACTGCCACAAAACCCTAAACATATCACATCAAACTACTGTATCTTGTGTATACTAAATGTACTGTGATGTTCCACTCTATAAATGATACAAATTTTGATTCTAAATACAGTACTGACCACATCAATATTATTGTGCCTGTGCTTTATTAAGAAGATTTATTTCCCATTAGTCATTTTCAGTGCAGCAGATTCTCCCTGCTGCCTTTGAACTAGCTCTAAATTGCTAGCATTATTAAAAGTTAGGATTTTTTTGTCAATGTACCATGTATTATCTTACAAAGAAAGCATATTTCAGTACTATTGATGGATGCGTCGAGCAGCAAAGCCAGAAAATGAGTCCCAACAACAACAGAAAAATGATGCAATTGAAACTCCAGAGCAGGTTGCAATCAGCTACATTAATTAATCAATAAATCTTCCTTAGAAAGCTGTTGTATTATGCCAGTTGTTATGTACCTGCTCATTGTGAATAATGATCAGTTTTACAATCATGATATTGACGAGGTTTCCAATGCTGGGATCTTTGTAAACTGCAGCTACCTGAAATGAGAGGTGCACACAGAACAAACAGGCAAACTGACGTTCAAGCATATTTGTCAACATGTACACAGTTAGGCCAGATTTTAATTCAGAACAAATTGCCTAAGCATTCACAACTCTTAGAACCCAGGTTTCTTGCGGAGGTTTCAGAGTCAGTACAATCATGTTAAGCAACTTTGACCTAAAACTACAGGACACTCTTCAAGACAATTCCCCAAATAAGTGTGTGCTGCTCCTGATGGTGTCTAAAAAGATGACAGAAATTCATTAGTCCTCTCTATGACACACAGTTTAAGGCAAACCTCAACCAGAACACATTAAAAGGTCTTAAATAAATTATTACAAATAGTTAGGGCAGGGGAAAGGAAAACAAACACGGGAATGTGTATAGATGTAAGGAAAGAAGAGACAAAAGGGAACCCCAGGATATAAATCAGTCACTGAAGGGCACTAATGAAGGGATGGTTTGGGGTGGTTCCAGACTGTTTTCAGACAGCAAACACACCATAAGGACATTATCAGCATGCTGAAAACCCTATTTGAGATCCCCATCCATCAGATAGACACTATGGCCTCCTGCTGCCCCACTGGTTGCCAACACAAAGATTTTCACCTAATCTGGGTTTTTACACAATTTCTTATTGAATGGTGGTAGCATTTATAAAGCTATTGCAGCATTTTAATACGTTAAAATATACATATATACTGTATATATATATATACATACTGTATATACATAAATCGAAAACAGTTTTGATAAAAAGGGACAGGTCATATACATGAAACTAGCTGTCACTGTCTTACATGCATTTATTCAGACTCACATTATCAACAATTAACTATGAGCTGGCACTTATAAAATCCAACACATTAAGCCCAAAGAAATTGAAGCACCAATACACATTCACTACCAGATAAAGCTTGAAAAGGCGACCGTCCAAGTCAAGTCAATGACAACAACCACATTTACAGTTCTGGCATTTGGCAGACCCACTTATCCAGAGAAACTTACATTATCTAGCTGAGCAGTTGAGGGTTAAGGCTTTGCTTGGTGGTACTGGGATTTGAATCCATGAATCTTCCGATCCACATTCCAACACCTTAACCACTGATCTACCACTTCTCTGCATTTATTATTATTGTTTTTTGGGATATGTCACCATTCCAGCAATCCAGAAATGAAAGTAAAATATACTTTGGAAAAACATCTTACTTACTACTGACATGATTGTTAGAATGTAGTGTTCCAAGTTGCGTCCGTGGTGTTGCACCATTTTGGCGTCTGCTGTGACCATTAGCTCGACAAAGCGAGGATAAGATAGGAAACGTTTTCTCCTGCTGCCATTGGGATGGTTTTTAGAGGTTGATTGTTGAATCCCAGTTAGATGTTTGTCCATCAATTTCCACACTGAAATAACTTCTTCAAGACTTCCATTGCTATGAAAATGATTATGCTCTTTCGTGTGATCTATGGGGAAAAAATGTAAAGTTATGTCTGGTAGTCTGACGTAACAATGATACTTCTAAGAAGGTTTTTTTTTTTTTAATGTACAGATTTTGCCAAACAATATATCTAGTTCAGAAAGCTGAGCTGACAAAGGTTCGGTTTGTGTGGGGAAAAAGCTTTAAAAACTGTTATGATTGGGTTCAGATTATTATGGTCGTTGATGGCCTAACTAATTAGTTCATATGGGAAATGCTTAAATACATTTTCTGTTTGGGTTATGACATTGTTCTTACAGCAAGAGACACTGTTTTTGAAATATTTTAAGGTTACATTTACAGGAACTGTACAGAGAAAGACTAAATATACATTTGCATTACTAGAATTTGCCAAATCCCCTTATACACAGCATTTTACATCTATCATATTTTTTCATCACCTGAGGGTTAAGGCCCTTGCTTATGGGCCCAGCAGGGGCAGCTTTGTGCTGCTGGGAATTGAACACATGATCAGCAGTCTAACAACTTATCCACTGAGCTACCGCATCCCCCTCATACAATTCAAAAACTGTATGTTTAGGGTTAGCATATTTTTTTGCTATTTTTAGTAAGTACTTTTATTTTTCTACATTTTGTGGCTCCTAAACGGGATAGTAACCAAGAGACTTTTGCAAAATCACTTTTTACAATCATTTTTTAAATTTCTATTTTTATACTATAGTATCTTTCTAAATATATTGTTTGGTTTTTTATGTTTTATTAAGGGTGCACAAAGTTACGTTTATGCTAGAACGGGTTCTTTCTATATCTTTCTAGATGCTAGAGCTTGGTTGTCTTAACAACCATTTTAAATTAAATGTACTGGTCATTATTTCTATCAAGATAAAAAATTTATTTTTTTGAAACTAAGTAAAATGAACAGAGTTGAACATTCTTGCTATTTCTTGAATTTGTTGAGCTCTAAATTGTGGATTTAAATAATCATATCCATCTAAAATACTCTCTTTTGAACTACTATAAAAAATGACATTACATTAGCATGTTAAAATATCTTGAATTATGTAAAATTCTGTAGCATTCCCTATTAAAACATTACAAGAAACCAATTCTAAGATCTTTATTAAAATCTAAAGTCTTCTAAATTTTACTATTTGAAATCTTTACATTTTCTTTATCTATTTGTTTATCAATTCTTTTTAACTTTTAAACTTATTTTTATGAAAATAATCTCATCTGTCTAGATTATTCAGTTCAATTCAATTCAATCTTATTTATAAAGCACTTTTACAAAACACATTGTCCCAAAGCAGCTTTACAGAAGATAAAGAATAAGTATAATTCTGAAATGTGTATCCCAATGAGCAAGTCTGATGCAACTCATTGAAATGAATAGAATAGAATAGAATAGAATATGACAATTAGCAATACTGTACACGTATATGGTCATGCTAATAAAGCTTATTGAATTGAATTGACAATGTAAAAATTTAAAATAGTTCAATATACCTGATTATAGACTTATTTATCTTGCATATCCTATTAAAAACAAAATATCAATTCCACTAGATGTAAAAAGTACCACTTGCTAAAATTCCTTTTTTTCAGTATACTGAATTCTTTGTACCATATGATTGGTTTCAGCAAATCAGGTCTTGTTTTTGAATTCTACCAAACTAGAATGATGTAATTCAGGAATCATTATTTTCATATTGCATTTCAATCCTGGAAAAATGAATGAAAGTTCAGAAGTTCAGAGTCATGACACTGGAAATGTTCACTGAAGAGCTGGAAAGCCCAGTGAACTCGCATGCCCTCACTTTCTTTTCTCCATTCTTTTGCCTGAGGAATGAGAAGCACATGGACAGCAGAACAGAACACACCAGATTCCCATTCTTTTTTTTCAGCATTGACAGCTACTCAGAGAGATAGAGTGAGAGAAAGAAAGATGCCCTCAAGCCAAGCAGAGAGGAGAAAAATACACTAGTCATGTTTATCAAATGTCGGTTTAGTTAGATACACTTCTCTCGTTTACAGGGGTTTCCACTTCAGTGTTACATGAGTCACTTTCTGTTCAGTTCAGTTCAGTTCAATCAAACTGTAGTCAGCCGTCACTGGCTATGTCCACTGCAATCATGTCTGACACATGAATGTTTCATATTTCCTAGACTTCCCAGAATGCAAACGTTCTTCACAGTGCTGATGTGTGCAGCTGCTGCAGGCAGATGATCAGTTACTGGTGTTATACTGCAGTAAATAATAGAAATTCAGGTGCAGGATGTAGAAGTAATAACTTTTCTATTCTATCACATTTACCTAACTCTACAAAAGCCCAGATCTCTTATGTAAGAATTGTAACATGTACTGTTCTTGCAAGGTGCCATACGTTAGCACAGAGCCGATGTCAGTCCTAAAGAATGCTTTGTTTCATAAACTTTCAAAATGGAACAATCATTTTTCCTGGCTGCTAGTTTCATATTATTGAAATAGCAATTGAGGAAAGTAATTAAGTAAGGAAACAATACAAGTGTGTATTACCCAAATAATCAATTGTATAAAGTACTGATAAGTTACCAACACAAAGTTCCAGCATATAACTGCATGTGTTTATTTCCCACTATGTTACATAAATCTGTAGACCACTCAGGTGTGACTTCCAGGCAGAAATCCCAAACCAGCCACTGGTATGTATGTATGTATTTATATGCAACCAACCTTCCTGTACACTTTTTCTCTCCCTCTCTCTCACCCCCATTTACTGCAAACTTTCGGTCAGCCGTCAAAGCATTTCACTGTATGTTGTACTATGTATGATGTACATGTGACGAATAAACTTTGAACTTGAACTGGTGGTTGCACAAGCCAGTGCAATCGCAGTACTGGTCCGAAGCCCAGATACAATTGGCAAGTTGCGTCAGGAAGGACATGTGAAACATATGCTAAATTAAATATGCACACCAATGATTGACTGTGACAACCGCTAATGCGAGCAGCCAAAATGTACCATCATCAGTCATGATTATTTGTCAAAAATAATCAGCCACGTACCGCATGACCCTGATCAGGATTAGCGGTAGACAATGAAAAGATGAATGAATCATCCCCGTATCTGTTTTCTGTACTGCTTATCCTACACATGGTTGTGGTGAGCCTGGGTATTTGGAATACAATGTCGGGGACATGCTGAATTGGGTACCCACTCATTGCAGGGTGGCATCATACACAAAAATGTGCACACTATAAACAATGAAAATATGGCAATCAGTCTCAAACTCATATTTCTGGATGTAGGGAGGAAACCCGCCAAGCACAGGAAAGTCCACACACAGGACAGAGGCAGGAATTACATTTCCAACACTCAATGTTGTGTGGCAAACATGCTAACCACAATTCCCTGTGACTGCGCTGTTGCTCCAAAAAGAACTAGCTATTAGAGCTATATAGCATACTGACGTAACACTGCTGGCATAGAACATCTACTAACCAATTAACACATTTAAACCATTCTGATTTAAGGGTTGGCATTAATATGCTTACAAAAGTTGTAGGTCATTAAAAATAACAGCCAGCCGACTCAAACATTTAGCCTGGACCGTTTAAGAGAGGTGAGCAGTGACTGAGTGATGACTGCAGGCAAACACTGTAAAGACTTCCTGCTCTCAGACAGAACCAATCGTTTCCTAAAGTATGCTTATATCATTTCTACACAATAATTCAACCAGAAATCCAGGGAGGGCTGAAAGCTTGTGCCACTGATTGAGTAATTACTCCCGTCTATAGGAGCGAGTAGAAATGCAGCACGGTGTGTTAGTAAAGGGACGCGAAGACGCAGGCAGTGCATGCAGCCATCTGCGCATTTGTTTATTCACACTGATGTGAGAGTACACAGCTCTCCTATAAACTATACACAGTGTATGTAAACAACAGCCAGCAAACCCGGTCATAGAGTAAAATCAAAGCAACAGACAAGTTCCCCAGTGGTGCATCAGCTTTGTTGATATGACCTGTGACCAAGAAACCTGGAAATCTGTATACAGTTTAAACAAAACCAGGGAATCTCCTCTTCAATCAAACTATGTGCAAAAAACCCAACCACAGAGGCAAGGTAAGTGTGGGATCTTTCCATGGGATATATACACATGGAAGCTGCTAGACACTGGACACTGCTATAACACAATGCACTACAAGCAGGACACTGAAAAAAGAGTTTATAGGTAAATACTGTACATGTATTTCAATACAAAATTACTTTTATTTACAATCAGGCAAAATTGGCCCACAATTTCCAAAGGTATTGATTTAATTACTGAGTTTTTAGTTTAGAGTCGCTGATCAAACAGTGTGAGTTGAATCTGAACCATAAAAACTTAAATCCAAGCAGCCGTTAAAAAATTGCAAATCAGGCTCTTATGACAATTTAATCAAACATGCTCTGTGAATGGAATGTTCATTAATAAAATCTCTATAAATAAAAATAATACAAGACTTAGAGTTCCACATAAATAACCAACAGTTTATTATAAATCATGTAAATAACATTTTTTTAGATAATTGGCATAATATCTGAAAATTTATCGATTATATTTATTATACAGATAATATTATTTATCCTGCACATCCATTCACACACTACATACAACTTAGACATGTCATTCATCCTACTACTCAGAACCCAAAGAAAAGCCCTGTAGCAAAGGGAGGAAAATGCAAACACTACAGATACAGGGCGAGCTCTGAAACCGAACCCCCAACTCAAAAGGTGCGAGGCAAACATGCTAACCACTAAGCCTTGTGCTTGCATGGAAAAAAAATATCAAAAACAGGGACATATTGTAATGGTTTTGGTTTGCAGTGGATCTGGGCAAAAGAATCTAATGTCAGCTTGCTTCGACTTGATTTGACTTGGAAATTGCAATATGAGGTGCTGTATTATTTTCAAGTGGTTTAACTCACTAAGAAAAAACCAAAAGCAAAAAAAAAAATCAGACGTAATTATGTGCAATCAGCGACTAGACAGATAAAAAATACTGACAAACATGCAGTTTCCACTTGGATTTAAAGCCTTAGGGATGGAATAAATAACAAATATTACAGACAACCATCTACACACCTGCACACACCAATTGTAAATCAGTCATTTAAATGATGCTACAGCTCTTTGTGAGTAGACAGTCATAACACTACTAAGCTGAACAAGCAACACTGATTCTGTAAGCTTAGTTACGTTTAAAGAGTCGAGACACAGTTTAATCCAAATTAATCGCAGGGATATTTTCAAAATATGAAATTATATCAAAGATATCATTAGCAGTTACATCTTAGAAATCATCACAGAAAAAATTTAAAACAGTAAAATAGCAAATGTATTGTGATTTTCTCCTATAAATAATGTTCTGAATCACTGATGCGATATGGTGGTTGTGTCTTTAATATTTTAAGGAAAGGAACTCGGAACTAATTAGTTTGTGTGAGATTGTGCCCTGTTATAGTGTTTTACACTTTGTGTGCTGAGATTTCTGGGATATCCTCTAGGTTCCCCGAAATCCTGTGTAGAATAAGCGATGAGGAAATTGAATGGATGCGGTCCAGTTAATTATTGTGCAAGAATGAACGACTGAAAAATGTATATAGGTGGCACTGGTTAATGGTATCCATCACACAACACCAGTGACTCCGGAATGTGAGTCATTATTTGATTTAAGTGTAATATTATTATTCATCCCTACATTTCTTTGACCACAAATATCTTATTGAAGTAATTTCTTACTCTCTCAGTTTAACGTAAAATACATTCATTCATTCCTTCATTCATTCATTGTCTAGCGTTTATCCTGTTCAGGGTCATGGGGGCGCTGGAGTCTATCCCACTTAACTTAGGGTGTAAGGCGGGGTACATCCTGTATAATCGGCAGTTAATCGCAGGGCTAATACTTAGAAACAGACAACCATTCACACACACACATTCACTCCTATGGACAATTTAGAGTAGCTAATTCACCTATACCCAATCACATGTGTTTGGAGGCGGGAGGAAACCGGAGTACCCTGGGAAAACCCACGCAAGCACGGGGAGAGCATGCAAACTCCACACAGAAACACCCTGATGTGAATGACAATATTTGATCATATTCTATTATTTTATCCCCAATATAAGTTTTTAATGAGAAGTTAAAAGTTTAATATGAGAAATTAAAGTAGTGGCCCTAACGTATGATCTCATGGTTTCGATATATTAGTTTGTGGTTGCATTTTATTCAAAGTTAACCACTAGGTCACCTCAGTGGCTGTGTAGTAATGCAGTTGTAATAGCAGGGTCAGAAAGTGCAAGGCTGATGTCAGGAAACAATTTAATCAGCATTCATTTTAGCAACGTGACATTCAGTAGTTATGTCATCAGCAATGACAACACTTTTCGACTTTAACGTTCAAACAGTTCATAGCTTAGATTCATACATAAATCCAGCATTCAAATACACAAACCTACAGGGTGAACTGGGCAAACTAAAATATAGGTTTAGATGTGTCATTTGTCAGCACTAGGTTTTAGTGGGCAGACAGCCCCCTAACCCAATATTGCTATTGTCGTTAAGCCAAAATGCCCAGACAGTGGATCCAACCATGCAAATATAGACACAGAATTTGTCACATGATTTTTCAATCCCATCTTCTACCACGAGAACATGGTTTGATCACTAGGTCTAGCACTTTGTCTACATACAGTAGGTATTTTAGTTAGAGGTACAATGAGTGCATATGAGTCATACTTAATTGGAGTTACAAAAGAAGAGTCAATGATTCAAGTGTAAATGTGGTAGGACTGTGGTTTTGGTGGTGGCTCCTAAACAGTGTTCTGTTCTTTAATCTCTCAACAGAATAATGAAACTGGAACTTCCTTTCTTTTCAGCAAACATACTCGAACATTCATAGGGGCCCCATGCTCCATATGCCAAACCCGGCACTAACAATTCAACTAATTCTCCAGAAATGCTCTTAGACAATACATGGTGATATAGATGTGTGGTTTTTGATCTTCTTGCTTTATGTTAGAACATCGGGGTTTGGATTAAAGTAAGGTATATCACATCAAAGAACATCTTCCACCGACAGCATGAACTCACAGCTATGCCCCTATGTGAGAAAGCTTTGGCCTATATCCTTTCAGGGCAGCCAGTGAGTGACCTCGAAAACAAAAAGGGAGGCTGAGGTCATAGTCAAACAAGCAGCACATTTCTCACACATGAAAGGTTTCGGGAATACTCAGGGAAGGACTGATTCAGTCAAGTGGCTAGAAAACCTTTTTAAAACTCAGCTTTCCATGGAAACGCTGAAGGAAACTAACACCAGAGCATTACTGGAAAAAAAAACTTGGCTGAAGCTGAATCAGATTTTTTTTAAAAACACAATAATATGTTCTGAAGCAGATTCATTTTTAATTTCGCCTCAAAGACCAAATACCTGCAATAAATCCTCCTCTGCTACTACAAAAGTCAGTGATGTGTGTAAGTGTGTCTATGTGTTTGTGTGTAGTTAAGCTTAGTTTATTTTAGAATTACTTATTAAATGTTGTTATATTTACTTGTACAGTAAAACATTTCATAATGGTATAACTTAGAAATGAACATTCACCTGCTGTAAAAACATAAGTAACTTCTAATGTTATTTAAGTTACTTATAATATGAAAACC
>JAOUQX010000009.1:10811707-10823171 GCA_028566295.1 Liobagrus marginatus | reverse complement strand
TAAAGAAAACAACCACACACACACACACACACACACACACACACACACACACACACACACACACACACACACACACACACTTCTACTCCTCTACGCAACATCATCGTTTTGTTTTATAAATTGACAATCCCTGTTGTGAAGCACTGTCTTTTGGACCATTGGGGCGTGGCCTGTCACCTACCGAGCTGTCATTCTTAGTGCGCAAGTTAGAAAATAACCAATGAGAATCCCTACGGTATGAAACGGTATAAAACAGTATGAAATGGTAAAAACGGTATGAAACGGTAAAAATGGTATGAAACGGTGAAAACAGTATTTTCTCTTCTTAACTGTTCTTATAATTCAGTTCATAATATTCTGTATTGAATGAGTGTTAGTTAAAGAATAGCTCAAATGTTGATTGTTACTACTGCTACAGATAAGCCTCATTTTTCCATTATTGTTGTTAATAGTCGTAACTCTTAAAGGGTTAGTTGCCATTTAGCCTTAGCTGTTATATGAATATGGTCCCTGTAGCACAAATTTTATCAGCTCAGTTGTAAAAAATAAAAATAAATAAAAGAGTTCAAATTCAAAAAGGAAAATTCAGTCATCATTTACTTGTCCTCACGTTGTTCTCAATTACACGTATATGCAGAGTGTGGTGGTGCTTACTGGGTGTCGCTGTGGGACGGGTGAGTATGAGGTTGGGCGAAAAAATTACAGTACACTCAAACAGTATATTCAGTATACAAAAAAACAGACACCATCACTGCATAAAACATTTTTAGTTTACTCACTTTCTCCCATAAATACGTAATAAACCTGGAAACTGGATGCTTGCCACACATTCTGGACGTCAGGCAGGAATACTGCCTGGAAGAAATGTCAATAAATCACAATAAACACCCATACGAACACTCACTTTGACAACGGCACAGACTAGCATAGCCTGGAAGTGCAAGGAAGGTGAATACGGAAGATGAAAACCCATGTGAATACGAGGAGAACCTACATAGCAATCCCATATAGATGGTGAGTTGTGCGGCAGCAATGTTGCTGCTGCACCACTATTGTTGAACTGTGCAGAACGATTTCCAGTAACATCTTATGCACTTTGGCCATTTAAAGATATGAGAGGACCATAGAGCCTTCAACCAATTGGTTTGTTGAATATCTGCTCACTGACTTAGTTTGCTGTCACAAATCAGCTACTTGCCACTTCTTAATCCTCCCAACCGTTATCTTTCTGAGCATCACAGGAGAGTTTTAGTCCAAATAACTTCCGATAAGTGTTCGAGCTCACCCATCATCCAAACCCACTAGCAGGACTTAACTCTTCGCAATAGCAAAACAACACACATACAGGCATCCTTTATTGTGGGGAACTCTGTTACTCCTGTAATCGTATCATGAGTGACAGGCTGGAAGTTTAATACAGGAAGTATATATAACAGCTCTACATATTGAAGCCCTAAAGGAAAGACCAGCGAGATCACGTGGCATCATACATATACAGTACACACACACACACGCACACACACAAAAATACTTACTAAATCCTCCTCAAAGTTGGGCCTAAGGCAAATTCACTTCAGTGCTATCTAAGATCTCTCATAGGACTATAAACACCCCCCTCACATCAATTCATAGACCCTAGATATTGTTCCATGGTCTGACTTATATACTACACCCTAAAGCTCCAGTTGCTACTAGCCTCCACTTAATTCTCTTAATTAGCGATAGAGCCAAGTTTAAGTCCTCATGTAGTATTAATTGGGGACATTTTGAATATTTAATAATGCACTGTGCCTTGGTAAATGGCACATCTATCTTCCAGTCCTTTATTAATGATTAAAGGATAATTTAGCATAAGATGCTAGTTTACTTTGTTATACATACTACTATCTACTACCTTTACTTCATTCCTTTACCCGAGTGCGGTATTATTATTATGGCATATTAGCAATTTATTTTGTCAGGACCAAGAAGTGTCAATGTAAAACATTATTCGTCTGCATAGGGTTGCCAACAAGGTTGAGAAGACACAGATAAGACACCAGGTAAAAAGGGCAGTCTCATTACAGGCCACATTTTTCAGTACAACAGACCTAACCTTAAACCATGAGTTTAAACCTACGTCATAAAGTGTTGATTTTTCTTCACCCAATTTAAAATATTCTTCCTAATTAAAAACGGTTGTGAATAAAATCACAACTCGTCTCCTTTAATCTACATACACATACCCAATCATTCCACTTCATAACTCATTATAATTTAATGCCGGCAGTAAATCACTAGTGATGAGCTCAATTAATCACCATAAGTTGCAGCAGGCATTGTAAAGGAATATTAAACCAACGCAGCCTAATAAATTGAAGATCAGCATTTTGTATTTTCTGTGAGTAGCAACTACTTCACTCTGTCAATCACTAGCACAGCGGTCAAGAAACCAAACAAAAACTACAAAACAGCAAAGGTTTTTGGTTGCGGTATTAGTTAAGTAAATGTTAAATGAGCATTTCTAAGGCATTAAGTATATAGCATGTGTTGAACAAGCAGCTGAAATTGTTGTGTGCTGCTGCAGAAATGTTACTTTCGGCAACTATCATTACAATCAAGTGTCTGAGAGCTCTTCAGAAACCAAAGTGTTTATCTCTGTACGCTGGGAATGACGGGGTGTAAAGAAAAGAAATTGGGCTTCAATCGGCTTCTGCAGAGGGACACGTTGTAAAAAGGCCCCTTTATGTGGAATCGATGCAAAGCTGGATGAGTAGGAGGGTCCTGCTGCATAGACAGGCAATATAAGTGCATGTTTCTCGCTGTCGACTGCTTTTGTCTTAGCTTTGTTCAGCAGCTGCTGCTAGCCTTTTAATCAACCATACAGGAGCAGCAGCACTGCTGCGTTATGTAACGTTGTGATTACATATACACACTCTTACTGACCCATAAATCCACATTTTGATTAAAAGTTCCCGGCAAACACAGCCCTTCTCGTGGTAATTCATAGCTAAATTAGATGAGAACAGAAGCGACTTTATTGACTATTACAACAAGTCAATAGGAGCGTGTGGAGGATGGATGGCAAAATGTAACAAAATCTATTTAACCAGGAGTATCAGATGTTGAACGTTATATGTTACAGCTCTCCAGCTGCTATAGAGGTGAGCGAGAATGAAATCCATATTCTCTTTCTCTGTCAGCATGTGGTGTCAAACAGAAATGAAAAGCGTGTACATTCAATTTGAGATGAAATCAAATTTTCAAACTGCATCAAATAAAGTGCATTAGGCTCTAGGTTAATTAGATGAGGAGTTGATCTGTGATTATTTTGGAATTTAGGACAATGTAGTGAATATCATAGACGACATGATATTTATTTATACCCCATGATTAAGACCATTGCACTCCTCATAAGCCCCACTAACTTTTGTGGGGCATGGCAAAAGCTGCAAATAGTTCCTTCGTTTCACCTCATACCAATTAAGATCATGCAAATGCAAGCACCAACTGCACAGACCAGGTGGTAATGGGCATTGATAGGACAGGGCAGCAAGTACCACTTACCTGTCTTACACTGTCTTCCAGTGAAGCCCTGAGCACACACACATGTGTTGGGAGAGACGCAGGTACCACCATTCAGGCACAGACCATCACACAAGGCTAAGGGTCAAACAGAGGTTACACAAATCAGGTGGATGCACTGCACAATTATGTAGCTAATGTTTTTCAAAGGATGTGTTTGTAATTTTTCTTCTATGGCAATCGAATCTCTATTTGCTGCCTTCATAACATAGTAAGTACAAGTGGCATACAAATAGTTAATATTATTCTTGTAATGATTAAGTGATAAGAAATCCTGTTACTGTCACATTTTTAAAGTGATAGTAAAAAGGGCAGTATTAAGTCAATAAAAGCTTATTTAAAATACTATTTTATTCAATACTTTTGTTATTGTCAGTCACGGTATAAATTAAACGGAAAGTAATCGCACTCATGGTAGGATAATAAAATATAGCATTGTATTACTACTTAAATAGACACCTGTGGTGTCTTAGTGGTCCAAAATAAACACACATTTGAAGCCAAACCTTTTAAGTAGAATACAAGCAATATTAGCAAGCAAGAAGCAGCAATTATCGGGGTCAAGCCCAATTTGTAGACTTTGTAGTAATAAAAGATTTACATAAAACACACCTAGAAACTAATATTTCAGTCAGGCTGCTTCCGTCAATGTTATTTATTATAAGGTTAAATGCATGCGGTTAGGTTTGCCGGTATGGATCTGTTCTGGGCGAACTCCCACGTCCGTCCATACAGCCTTGCTTGGACAGGGCGGGGAGGGCAGTGCGTCGAACCCCCCTTGGGGTACGGAACAGATCCAGTATCGTACGTACATGCATACGTAATTCGGTCTATATTACATTAGTGTTGTAACGCTGAATATGCCGAGAAAGCTCATGACTGAATTTACTGTATGCTGGAGGCGGTCGTGAGCGGATGACCGGATGAGATTATGAATCCAGTTAGGTGGAGTTGGGGATGGGGGAGGGAGTTGAATGCAGCGTGCGGCTAGCGATAGAGAGGCGAATTGAATGGGGATTTTAATGGTCGCTGTGCTAGGTGTCGAGACTGTATTGGTGCATGTCCTGGAACAACTGACTGTCAGCTGTTGCCAGCTTGACTGCCTGAACTAACGCGATGCTTGATTTCAGTCAGGCTGCTTCCGTCGATGTTATTTATTATAAGGTTAAATGCATGCGGTTAGGTTTGGCGGTATAGACCTGTTCTGGGCGAACTCCCGTGCCCGTCCATGCTGCCTTGCTTGGACAGGGCGGGGAGGGCAGTGCATCGAACACCCCAAAACAAACCATATGCTTATTACCCCCAAGCCTACCAATGCGATCAAAGTTGGTGGTGTCTTGTGCTATCTGCTGTCGTGGATAGTCGGGGAAGCATGCCCACGGTGCTAGTTCCGAATTTTTTATTTATTTATTTATTTTGTACAACAAGGATGTTGTTATGATCGGGTAGTACGACTTGTCGGGGAAGCATACGCTCGGTTGTAATGGTGCGGACTTTTTGGTTGTTAGGATCAGGTAGTACGACGTGTCGGGGAAGCATATGCTCGGCTATACTGGCCTGCCATTTTTTCTTTTTTTTTTTTTAACAACAAGCTGTTGTTAGGATGGTAGTACGGATAGTCGGGGAGGCATACGCCTGGCTAAACTGAATCTGGGTTTTCTTCCTTTTATTTATTTTTTATATCACACGCCTATTGGTATGATTCCAGTAGTACGGATAGTCGGAGAAGCGTACGCCCGGCTGTATAGAGCTGCTTTTTAAACATTTTTTTGGTTAGATATAGGGCCGACTATGTCAAGTGGATCCCATGGCTTTTGCGCTTCGAATGAACTTGAATGCGAGGAATGCAAAGAATCCGAGCCACGACCGCAGGATGTAATTCTAACTGCGCTATGAGTAATGGTGGATTTATGATGACTCGTGGTTCTGAACAGACCGTTTTGTATGTTGCACTTGAGGAAGTGATTTCTGTTTACTCACCCAGAGTTGCAGACATGTAGTTGTGGTCTGTGATTTATTTATTTATTCAATCTAGGCGAAGAATAAGAGTGAAACATGGTGGCAGCGGGTTTTTGTTTTGTTTTTGCTGCCGACGGACAAATTTTTTGTTTAGCGTTTAACCGTGCTGCATTAAGTTCACTGTGGGAAGATGACGTGCTAGCGTAGAAGCGAGCCCTGTTGCGCCTAGCATGGCTGTTTAGCAGACGCGGGCCTCGTCGCGAAGGTGGACTGCACGCTTTGATTAAATCACTGCCGACATTGCTGCTGGACTTGAACGCTCTGGCAAGACATGGCAGGCGTGTAAAACGGATTTCGGCTGTATCTTGACCTGATGATGTTGGAGGCATCAGAAGGCACGAAGGTAAGCTTTCTACTTTCTGCGATGGTCTGAGCTCATCGTGATGGCAGCGGTGGTGGAAAAAGGGGTCCTGAGTAATGAAAATAGTCAAAAGCAGCGTGCGGCCAGCGATAGTTGGATGCGGCGTGCGGCCGCCACTAGTTAAATACAGCGTGTGGCTGTTGATGCAGCGTGCGGCTGTTGAATGCGGCGTGCAGCTAGCGATAGAGAGGCGAACTGAATGGGGATTAAAATGGCCAATGTGCTAGGTGTCGAGACTGGATTGGTGCGTGTCCTGGAACAGCTGACTGTCAGCTGGTGCAAGCGAATTCATAACTTAAATACACGTTACAACTAAACGGAATAACGTTCATTTTATCCTACCGTTTTCCTGGTTGTTTGTTAACGTTTATAGCGCGTTGTAGACAAAATGCATACATGGTTTATACACGGAAACGATGCTGTGTTTACCTTTTTGGCGTTGTGTTAATACAAGTTAAAAACATTGTCTTGATACATTAAACCACTTTTCAGCGCACAGTTCTATAGGCTCAGATTGAATCCCATGGCAGAAGAAGAACAAAAATAATAAGAAAGCGTACGACTACAACAGGGGTCCATAATTAACAATTACTTTACAATAAAGTTCAATTAAGTTGACCAAATAGCCACTGAGAGGGCCTAAACAAAAGCCTTTTAGATTGTGGTGTGCTAGTTGTGTGCGTATGTGTGAGTGTTTGTGTGCATGCCTGCGTGAGTGTGTGCACGCGTGTGCGTGCATGTGTGCGTAGAATCAGAACCATTCTCACCTTTGCATATGGTGCCATTGCCACTGTAGCCAGGTTTACAAGAGCAGCTGTGCCCCCCAACAGTGTTAAAGCACAGAGCATTCTCATCACAGCTGTGCTTCCCCGACACACACTCATCATGCTCTAGAATAGAGACAGGATCGCAAAGAGACAAAAATCAGACACAAAAGTAATACTAAAAGCTTTAATGTGTGCTAGGTAACATGACTTATATTAAGCTAATTTGCAATGTTTACGCTAGAAATAAAATGATCATGCATAAATTGCACTTTAGACAACATTAGACAATATTTATATGGAATGTACGACATCCTGTTCCATATTTAGTCTCTCTCTTATTCTTATAATAACCTCCACGCTATTGAAAATACTTTTTACTAGATTCAGCCACAATAGTATGAGTGAGCTAAGGCATTGATGTCACTTGAGGAGGTCTGGGGTACAGTTGTTGTCCCAGTTTATCTTAAAAGTGTTTAGTTCAGTTGAAATCAGGAATCCAACTATAACACATCTTGTCTTCATGGAGCTCAGGGACTTTGTGCACAGAAGCATTGTCATACTGCAGTGGTCGGCAACCTGAAACACTTAAAGAGCCATTTGGACCCATTTCCCACAGAATAAAAAACACAGGGAGCCACAAAACCATTTTGACATCTAAAATGAAGATAATGCTGCATATATCGTTTTTTACCTTTATGGAACGTATAGGAAAAAACTGTAGTGTTGCATTTATGAAATCACTGAACTGCTACCGAGTAAACGAAATTGTATTTCTGCAGGCAAACAAAAATATTTTGAACAGTTTGAACTAACCATAACAAAAAAGGCGCTGGGTTGAAGGTTACTTTCAAATAAAATGTTCAATGTATAATTGAGTCCTCTTCGTATTCATGACATCAAAAATTTAACTTGCCGTCTGCAGCAAATCAAAAATGCTGTATGCTTCTGTGTTTCGTCATCATTTAATTGTCGGATTTTGCAAGTCGGCAGTTATGATGCATATTTTGAGCGACAAATTTTTTTTAACACGGTTTATTTTAATGTTACAAGAGCATCATAATCGTAGAATTTAAAATCAGATTTTTTAAAAAACGAACTAAAATAAAATAAATTCAAATTCAATATTTATTATCTATTTTCCAAATCTACAGCGAGCCACAGCAAAGGGATGAAAGAGCCACTTGCGGCTCCGGAGATGCGGGTTGCCCTGACCCCTGAAATACCGGAACAGTGTTTGGGTCCCTTAAGTTGCAATAAAGGAACACACCCCAGACATTCTAGACAACTGCTTGCTTTCAACCTTGTGGCAACTGTTTGGGAAAGACACACCAGGTGTGCTGGTAAGGTGTCCAAAAACGCTTTATAGTGAATTATTATTATCATTCATGTAAAATGATTAATCTATCAGCCAATGGCCATGACATAAGGAACAGCTGCAAAGTCGGAATGTCACCATGGAAAATTATTCATGTTGTAAAGTTTTATCGATTTTGAAGACTAGTGATAATATGAACAGAGAGAAAAGGAGGAAACAAGAGAGAAGGTGCCGTACGAAAGAAAGAGGTAGGCAGGAGATGGAAATAGACAGAGTAAGGAGAGAGGTGACTGTAAAGTCAGGGTATGACTCATTCCTACATGGATATGCTCTTGGACTAAAACTTTGTTGAACAATGTTTTTACTTATCTCACTCCACACACTTGCCAAAACTACTTGCTTTCATACAGAACAAAATCCTTCACCAGATGCTATAATGCTTTTCACAGCCTCTACCTTAGCCTGGGTATGTGGATTTTCAGTTGATGTTTACAACATACCTTTTACCTTTTCATCATTGGAGTGTATGTGCTGCATTATACAATGGTCAAAACGAGCAATGAGCTTTTACTCTCCCAAACGCTGCCTGCTATTGTAATGTATTGTAACGTAGTGATTATAGTTTAAGACATTCAGTTGTACACGAAGTCGGCATGCATATATCCATCCTGCCTCTGTACAGTCCTGAATTAAGTATAGGTGTGACGGCAGGCAGTCAGAATAAGGCAGGAAATAAATAAATGTCAAGTAGACAGGCGAGAAGATTAACCCAAGGTCACTGTAGCCTGCAGGCAGTTGGACCTGTGCGCTGTGTGTTACTGCAAGCACATCACCAGGACTGCAAAGATTCAGTGACACTTTCTCACCTCCTGCCACTCAAATCTACTCCCTCACCCCTTCATTCGTTCTAGTGTTGATCATGCCCCTGTTAGACAAATAATCAATTATGTACAGGCAGTCGCCAAGAGGGCTCTCTGTGTTATTTTGCACTCCGCTTTATCCTCCATTGCTGTTGGAAAATCTGTGCCAAAACGGGGCAGATACCAAAGCCAGAGCTATATGCTAATAAATAGCATTTATTTACAGCATGGAGAAAAACCTGAATATATGCTCCTTTGTTGTTGTTTTTTGTTGTTTTTACATGGTTCTGTGATACTATTGCTGAACAAATACACACTGGCAAAAGCGACAGATATCATGTTTATATATTTGGCGTTCAAGCAAACAATGTTGTGAGTGAACTGCAAGACGTTCTGTGCATAATGCAACAGAGGAGGGGAGAACAGATATTGAAAATGCAGACTTTTAACGCCTTAACTAACCCTGACTCTTTAGAACAGCCACCACTAGCATGTACAGACGCCTGCTTACATAAATATAAAAGCAAAAATAAAATAAAAAAGTTTCGGCAAGGAAACTGCCAGGAAGTCATTGCACAAGAATTATACCACTATTCATTTACTCCACTACTAACAGGTGCTGTATTTACTGACATTTATATTAATATACCAAATATTCCAGTTATCTGCAGTTCTTTGAAAGCCCAAAGCTCTAGAGGGAGGCCTGAGAAACACTGTTGATAGCAGTGTCTTTGAACTGGCCTGCTCTAATCTCACTTCCCCTGTGACCCCCCGTGGGTAAGTAAGGTAACTGATGCACACATAAATCGGAAAAGAGTCAGACGGCTCTGTTATCATCAGATTAAAGTCTTCTTATTGACCTCTGTCGACAAAGAAAATCACAAACACACACACGCACACACAGATCAAGAGAAAGCAAAGGAGAAGTGGGAATGAGAGCTAAAAGTGAGTGTTCCGTTCTCAGGGATTAAAAGCTAATCTTCATCATTGTTGGAACACTTGAACCCCTGTCTCACTTCAGTAAAGAAATTAAGTAAAATCTTGACCTTCAAGTTAAAGGAGGGATAGAAGACTTAGGCTAATGAAGACGTATGTATATTAATACAGCGGTAATACTCAGGTCAAGCATTAATACTAGCCATTACAGTGTTATATACAGGTATATAATATATAAGCTGCTCTTTAAAGGTTTGATTGTAAAAAGCATTCAATATTTGCTAATATACTATATGGCCAAAGGTATTGGGGTACTTCAAACCTCTACACTTCTGCAAAAAGGGTATCACTCGATTTTCCCATTCGGACACAATAGTATTAGTAAGATCAGACACTAATTTTGGGAGAGGAGGTCCAGGGGTGTAGTCGGTGTTCCAGTTCATCCCAAAGGTGTTGAATTCAGGGTTCTGTGCAGGACACTTGAGTCCTTCCACTCTAACTATAAAACGCCATGTGTTCATGGGGTTCAGAGGCTTTGTGCACATGGGCATTGTAATGCTGGGACAAAGCAGGTCTTTCAGTTCCAGTGCAGTAATAATGTAATGCTACAACATTCAAAGACATTAAGATTAACACAGTTAGAAATCTGTGTCTCAGGGGCCACAAACAAACCACAGTGCGCTGCAATTTGCAATTAATCGGCTGTGTCTCTAGAGAGGACAGCGAGTAGTGTTTCAAAAGTGTCAAGGGCCAATGAAAAGTAGAGCAGGAAATAATGTGCGTGCGTGCGTGCGTGCGTGCGTGGTCTGCAATTAGGAACTAGAAGTTTTCTGTCTGGGTTAGCACTAAAAGCAAACACATGCTCATAATCTATTAATTACAACATCTGTGATGATGTGTGTGTGTGTGTGTGTGTGTGTGTGTGTGTGTGTGTGTATGTAGACTAATCCACTCCTCAAATTAAACCACAGATGTCTCTAATTAAAAGTTTGACTGTTTTGAAATGTTTCACCTGAACCAGGAAGCGTATCTGATTCAGCCATCTTGTTTCAAGACTGTGATAGCACTAAGAGGACTTTTCTCCTATCATATAATATATACAGTATATAATGTAATATAAAAAACAGGAAATATGTGTATAATATCACGGTCACTATGCTTTAGACTTTAGCTGTTGAGTTTAATGTGTTTTATTTCATTCATATTTCCAGGCATATTTAGGATCATTATAAGCCTAGTACCTGGAACATAGTGAATTTTGATTCCCACCACAATCTTTTCATATTACAGACACCAGCCCCCCAAACCGGCCAAGGTTGAAAACTCATTGCTATAGGCAATAATGCAGACAAACAGCGCAATAATGGAGTCGATAGAGCTTATCTGTCAGATACATTATCACAAAATGTTATTTAAAAATCATTATATCGTTGCATTCCACAAAGGAATTATCTGCAATACAGAAAATATAACCGCTCCCAATTCATAATACTGAGTGTATCAGCTTTCCCACACTAAAAATCAACTTAAGGTCCTTATCAGTGTCTGTTTATTCGGCTCCTGTATCTTCATCAGGCACGCTGAAAGCTACACGGTATTTTAGGGAAAATCTCTACTCAGTCAGTCTTGCTCAAAACATATA
>JAOUQX010000009.1:10777256-10790452 GCA_028566295.1 Liobagrus marginatus | reverse complement strand
CAAGCCTGCGTCTGTACCGAGTTTGTTCCACGGTTCGCGACTCGCCATAAGGAGAGAGCCTTTCAAGGCGAGAGCCATGTTACAGCTATCACATCAAAGGGGTAGCTAAAGCTAGCTAGTGAGTGAGACTATGTGAACACTATGTTCAACATGATACAAATCAAGGAAAGCAAACCTGACTGATATTCATGAATAAGAAGCAACATTGTGCCCAAAAGTTTTGCGGGACTCCCTGAAACTTTTCATGATACTATTAGCTTAAGTGACCTAAATTATATGATTTTATTTGCATTGCTGTAAACTGACTCTTACAAGGTTTGGCACAAGGTGGCAGGCCACAACCCATCTTTGTTTGCAAAAACTAAGCTTTTGGTGTATGCTGATCGGTCACACCCAATCTCCCTCAACTGTTTTTATGGGGCTTGTATAATTTTAATACCTTTTACATAAACCTACACAAACAAAGTATTTTTTGTGCCTACTTGATCATAAACGGTACTTTATGATAAACACTATATTGTGTTTAATATATATTGCATTCATCATATGGTGATATTATACAGTCATTCATTGGTGATCATATTCATTCCTTCATTGTCTAGTGCTTACCTTGTTCAGGGTTGTGGGGCGCTGCAGTTTATTTAAGGTGTGAGGCGGGATACACCCAGGACAATCGGCAGTTAATCATGTGGCTAACACAGACAGATAACCATTCACACACACATTCACTCCTATGGACAATTTAGAGTAGCCAATTCACCTATGCCAAATCGCATGTGTTTGGAGGCAGGAGGAAACCAGAGTACCTGGGGAAAACCATGCCATGCAAGCACAGGGAAAGCATGCAAACGCCACACAGAAAGACCCTGGGCAGGAATCGAACCCATGACCTTGCTGCTGAAGCACGTGCACTAACCACTCTGCCGCCCAATGATCATATTAGCACATATTAAAGTGTAGCTGAATATAGCAGTGTGTAAACATGAGAAAAAAATGAGAATATGTACCTAAATATGTTCTAAAAAACATAACTAACAATGCTAATATTAAACATGGAGCAATCTATGCCACATGCATTTATATGCAATGGCAGGTGAAAATAAATTGTTTCTGATTGCAATGAAATAGAGATTACACTCATAGCCTCCAATATCAGAGAGACCCACTGTTAGGCCAAAAGGTTTAAATTGAGGGTTTCATTTGCATATACCCTAGAGAGCTGAACTTTATTGCTTGCTTGTGAATAATTTATTCGAATATGTATATGGGTGAGGAGGACACCTCTGGAGACACAGTGAGAATGTAGCTAAGCAACGGTGAGATGTGGTCAGTTGTCAGGCAAGCCTGTGGGGGCATGAGATAAAAAGCTCTGCTTTAGTATCTTCAGTGTTGAAGTCTGTGTGTATATATGTGGGAGTGTGAGGGATGAAAAAGACATCTTTGGCAGCAAGTAGTGGATGCAGGAGGAGGAACGAAGTGTTTGTGTGTGGGGGTACTCACGCTGACATTTCCTGCAACACTCTCCTGCCACGTAGGCAGCAATGGAACCATCAGGACACTGGAGGTGGGGACACACGATGGGTTCACAATGGACTGTTCCATTCTAAAAAGACAGGAAGGTCACGAAAATCTTACAAACAATCAAAGTGTAAAAAGAATCTATAAAGCTGATTACAGTTATAGAGGTACATGTTTGCCTGCTCTAACACTTTGGACCATTTTAGGCAGCTAATAAGCAGTGGGGGTCTAAGATGACAAGGATATGTAAGGCCATGGAAAACACAATAATACACAGGGCAAGGCTACACTCTAATACGGTGCTACTAACCACTATATTTTTGGCGAATAATCTATTGACTATTTTACTGATTGTTCGATTAATTTTAACGACTATTATTTATTTATTTATTTTTTATATTATTTATTTATTTATATTAATAATTATATTATTTTGACATTTTACAAACTGTATGTCACTATATAATGCAGCAAAATTTTAACACTATTTTACATATTAAAGTGTGAAACTGTGGCCTTAAGTTGCCTCCAACATGAGAAACAACTAAATAAAACAGGCCTTATCATGTGCATCAGTAACGCAACATTTGCCTTTTGCTGATAGAGACATAGAGTAGGAAATCAAATATGCCATGTAATATAAAGGTGTAAATATGATAATGAAGAAATAACTTCTGTGTTTTTTTAGTTTTCCCTGTAACTTTATTTATCACATTTATTCCAATCTTTTGTTTAAAATAATAATAAAACTAAACTGAATAGAAGAAATGTAGACAAGCCCTATGCACAGTGCAGAAACGCTGCACTGCCAATCGACGGAGAATAAACATTTTATTATACACATATTCATTGTAAATTCTAATATAACTGGGATACAACTTCATAGTTTTTCAAAATTGTTGAGCTTATAACAGATATAAAAAGTTCTTCTCGCTAGTTCAAATAAACTAGTTTATCATCCAGAATAGCGCCTGTGTGTTTTCTAGTTGCTCGTCAGAGCGCTAGTGCTCCTAAAATTTGCTAGCTACACTTTGTGTACACACGACCCTTTCATTTCCTGCTAATGTGAGAAACTCCCTTACATTTCAAGCCCTAGGGTCTTTCAAAACTTTTACGCTGATCTACTTTTCTATAGGAGTCGGACTTTTCCGAACATTCAGCATTAATGTTTTAAACTATAGCCTTAAGTGGACCGGAGGCAGACAATACAATGTAAGCACATTTCTTCTTTGATGTTTTAGCAAACAGGATCACTTGTGTTGCATTGATGCCAACTTCTGAGTTAGTCAATGTATGAAACATTCATTCATTCATTATCTAGCTTTCATCCTGTTCATGGTCGCGGGGCGCTGGAGTTTATCCCAGCTAACTTAGTGTGTGAGGCGGGGTACACACTGGGCAATCGGCAGTTAATCACAGGGATAACATTTAGAGACAGACAACCATTCACACACACATTCACTCCTATGGACAGTTTAGAGTAGCTAATTCACCTATGCCCAATCACATGTGTTTGGAAGCAGGAGGAAACCAGAGTACCCAGGGAAAACACACGCAAGAACAGGATGAACATGCAAACTCCACACAGAAACACCCTGGAGGGAAATCGAACCCATGACCTTCTTGCTGTAAGGCAGGTGTGCTAACCACTCAGCCACCATGTCGCAGATGGTACGAAACAATTAGCTTGAATTAATTGAAGTAATTAAAATGAAGCATCAGCTTACACTATAGATGTTGACACATTTTCCACGGGCGGCATTATCGTTTGTTTTTTCGTTTACGGTGGCAGCCCTAATTCAAAGGTTATCACACATGATAAAAACATGGGAAGAGGAAGGAGGTTCACTGTAAATGCATCACAGCAGCATTTCTTTACTTCTGAGCAGCTCAATGCCTTGTGTTCTTATACGTCTTCCCTAATATCTTGCAGGGGGCCTTTCAGAAAGCATCCTGAACAACAGCAAGTCATCCAAAGAAAAAAAAAAAAGACTGCTTGAAATGGAAAACAACATATGCCAACTTTCACTGTATACAATGTCAGTTACAAGCTGTGCTTGTGAAAGTATTAAGATGCCGAGCATAGTGCATGCTGTTCGAGAAAATCCTCGCAAGAATATAGTAAAGACCTCTGTGGTAGGCAAACAGATTCCAACACGAAAAAAATGAAAATTAGACCCGGCAACAAGAAATGGCCTGCTATTAATTAACATTTCTTTCCATGGTTCACGTGGCAGCTTTTGTATAAGTGGATGAAAGCAGTTAATTACGTAATTGCAGATTGCTTCATGCTTGTCCAGACATGTATATTAACATTTACAGCTTTCAGGTTGATGGGTTAAATTTAGCTAGTCACACACATGCATACGTGTATACCCTATGGCCAAAAGTTTGTGGACACATTCCAGCACATCTATAACCATATTTCTTTCCATACTATTGCAACAAAGTTGGAAGCACACAGTTTGTCTCTATATGTGCTAGCATTGAGATTAAGCTGTCTCTTAACTAAATATATTTAACCGTAAACTTTAATGAATATTGTAAACAATAATGTTGTGTAATAAATACATTTAAACTTCATCAGTGTACACTATATGGCCTCAAGTGTGTGGACATCTTTTCAGATTTCCACAATCGGATAAGATTACTTTATCTTAAACCGCTATGACAATGTTGGAAACTTAAAGTTGTCTTGTTTTGTTGTAGCATTACAATTAAAGGCCCAAGCGTTCCAGCATGGCACTGCATGTGTGCACTTCCAGGGTTTTTCTTGTTATGTTGATTTTTTCCTTACATTTCTCAATAGTGTGTGTGAGTGATATTAAGCATTAAAGTCAGTACCCAGTGCTGCTTTGAATCAATCTGTGTTTACAACCTCAGTGCAGTAGGCACTGTCGAGATGCACATTAAGACCGCTTCTTATGAGGGAATCTCATTATGTGGTCTAATCCAGGCATTGCACAAATTTCCTAGCATTTCTTGACAAAGACGAACCATTTCAATCCCTTTTCTGTGCCTCTTCTCCCATTACATCCCCTTTCCCTACTTAGCACCCACAGCGGTGTGACCGTCGCCTATAACAAAGGCAGCAATCCCCTGCTAGGAGCTCCATTCACAAAGAACACTCAACACACCGAGCATGTGCAATTCTTGCAGCCATCTGTCCAGACCTGTTCCTCCCTGTAGGTCACCCCCTTCACGCTGCACGTTCGCTCACAAAAGCAGTTATCCAGACTGTTCATCCTCTCTTCTGCCAGTGACAGCTGCAACATAACATACACAATAAATCAAATGCATGGCCAGACAGGTCAATTCCAGCCTATTATAGCTCCACTTTTAATCAAGACTGTTCACGTAGCTACGTATATAAAGTGCAACAGGCAAGTCACTTGTTTGGGTAATGAGCTGGCAGGATGGCTTTGATGTAGGAATTTGGTCCACTGATTGCACAGTCATGTACTGTGTGAAGTCAGTATGACAAAAAAAGGAATGCATTGGTTAAAAATGATGTGTTAGAATAAAAACTAGGGATTTATCAATACTGGTATTCAGGATCCATTCTGTTCTGTGCTTATTTAGTCATACCTATACCCACGTGTATACTAATATACAAATCCCCGGATACAAACTTTGAATACCGTGTGCTAGCAAGATAAAAGTCTAGTGCGGGTGATTGCGCAAAACAAATCACACAGAATGGCAGTGGCTTAGCAGCATTTTATGATTCATGGTCTGTGAAAATAACAAGAGGAGAAACTAATTTCCTTAACAGCAAATAACCGGATAAAACATCTCTGTGCAAGAAGTTCAATGTTTGCTGTATATGGTATCTAGCCTACACTGCACTGGATAAGCATGAAAGAAATTACAATTGGTGACTGATATTTATTGCTTTTACCCAGAATTTTGTTCTTGGTTTTTATCTACCATTATTACTGACAACAAAACATTTCAACATGTGGAAAAATGAAATGTAGTATACAATATGGCGTATAGCTGTACAAAAGGGATGTTTTTTTGAAGTGAGGAAAAAACAAAAACAACTACTGCAGCTAGATAATGTACTATTTTTTATCAAATGTTATGGAAAAAGAGCATGGTAGCATATGTGCTTGGACATGCATATATGCACTTTCATGGCCACTTCCTAAACAGGGAAAATAAAAGCTTAATTTACTTTGAAGTCAAGGTGTTATATAGAAACATACTGTAGTTTTATGACAATTAACAAAAATATTCGTTAAACATCAACTGATGCATTTTACCTTGCTGGATGTTTTGGCCAGGATATCCTGAAGTTCCATTATCTTCTGTACAAGCCCATGGAAGTCATTGCAGGTAGGACATGCTGAAATGCAGGAATATAGTGATATAAAAGGATAGAAAGTAGACTGTATTGCGTGTTTTATTACTACATCTGTTTCAATGCGGCTCAAGTGCACTTACTACGATTAAGATCTGGGCATTGTGTGATATAACCTTGAGGCATCACGATTATATGGACATCCTGCATTATGCCCTGAAATCACAGAAAGCGATCAGTCAGAGATGGACAAAAAAACAGCTTTGATTTAAAAGGAACATATCATTTAGGTATATTGGCCTTGTTTTATCTTCTCTGTTCTCACTAAATGTAGCACTGGTCTACTGATGATGCTGTGTTGCCTATGCTGAATTCGGGCTTTGACTTAATCTAGAACAGTTTAAGTCTTCTCTCATAACACCATCTACAGTACTTCCCATTACTCTCACAGTATCGAGTAATTAGACCTTAATATAAACAGCTAATTGAAAAACGTCATTTTAATTCTTATTTTAATTAATAACCGTTCATAATAAATCTAATTTAAATTCAGCATGGTACACTACATAGCCAAAAGTGTGTCTTTCCAGCACACTCACATAAATGTGTCATTTTATTGCATTACATTATTCCTTTATGTAATTATCCATTATTCTTTAACTCACTTATGTTTCCAAAAATGAAAGCGTACTTTACTTTTACAATGTAACTCTAGTTCAAATCATATCTTTAGTTCGGTTTAACCTGATAGCAGCGCCATGCATTTATATTGTATAGGTTCACCTCTAAAACTCGCACATTTCTTTAGAATTCTTCAAAATGTAAAGTAGGTGTGCATTACTTATAATTGTCAAGCCTGTTTAAGTATAATGTGCATGTTGTAATTGGACCTGATAACTGCACATTGACTGATAATTAGACATCATTTAATGTAATATATACTGCAGCATAGATGACAAAGACGCAAAGGCAAAGGCTTGTTCCGCTGCCTTCCTTTAATAAGCATAACTATGAGATCCAAATTAAATTTGCCTCATAGGTGCATTAATCTGATCAACTTCTGTCATCCAGCCACGCTACACAAGTGCAACCACACGCATAGACACTCTGTATCCATGGCAACGCAGCCACCTCGCTTCCATCCCCCCTCGAAGAAGAGGAATGGTGCGATTTATGAGAAATTGTTTTTGAAATTGTCTTGCCACTTCAATTTAAAACCATAAATTCAAAACCCAACAAAACTATTTGCGGATTCTTCAAGGCACGGCGGAAGGAAATGGAGGTGAGCGGTTCAACTATGGAAGGGATCAGGATGCAATTTGATGTTCCCGCATGCAGAACGAAGAGAGGGGACAAATGCGCTGATCATTTCCATTAGAGTCAACATGCAAGGTCAACAAGTAGAGAATCATTTCTGCATAGACCTGCTGCTAATGGTACCCTCTACAGTTCTCCAGTTATAGGCTAAACTTGTTTATCAATATTTGATTACTTCTGTACTTCACAAATACATGTTTTGTCTGTGTTAAGATTGGTCGCTTTGGAGAAAAATTCAGAAACTAGTATAAAATATAAAAAGCGCTCGGTAAACATACACAGGAGAAGAAGCAAGTTTTTTTAAGAAAGCAATTCGTTGTAATGTTGTTCTCCTGGTATTTTCTCCTTGAAATGAATCTGGATGAGCATCTACAGGCCTTTCAGTGACTCCGTGGGGACAGAGAAATGGGCGGGGGCTGATGAATGCTCGTTAGGATGTGAAAATGACCTCCAAGACTCCATTCATCTGCCAATTAACACTAGAGAAGCTTAACAACCTGGAGCAACAATTATCTCAAAGAGACTCCTGCATGCATGTGCACACATGCACAAGCGGGCGCACACACACACGCACTAACAACAAAAACATGTCTCAGCGGTTGAAAGTCTGCATGGTGGTGTGATAGCTCATTTATCACTGTAGAGACGGGCAGCTGAGAAATGGATTCGACTTCAAAAGCTGCGGCCGTACGGCTGAAATCCTTTCTTTTCGCCTGATAGAGAGATGGCTGTTTTAAAGGCTGAATAATGGGGTGTATGCCAAGCTATGGGAGAAATAATTAACACAGTAATTGCTCGACACAGGCGAGACAAAAAGTACCTTGAATAGGCCATGTGCACTGTTCCTTTGTCCAATCCAGAATGATGCATCTTCTGGTATGTCCATGAGAGGCACAGCCACCACCCGCTCATAAATTCTACACAAAGACAATTCAAATGCCATAACTGTTCTGAGTATACGATTAAAAACCATGAAATCAGAATATTACATTTCAAATAGGAAACTCATCTTCAAACAAGCAGAGTTTGGTTTAGTAGCAGAGGATGCTGATGTAGGTGAGATCAATGTACCTGTTGCAGTCCACATAAAGCGTGATGTGAGATGCACTGATGGCCACTGAAACTTTGTGCCACTGGTTGTCTGCCAGCATGTAGGGAAATATCTCAGTGTGCATCTGTCGCCCTTTGGCCAGGAAATGGAGACGGACCTCACTCTTCTGCCCGCTGCTCTCCAGCTCTAAAAACCTGCAGTCAAAGACAACGTTTTTAGGTTGATATCTTTAATGCAGTTTAAATAAGACAGTTGAAGCGAGCTTCAATTACAAAGCTTTCGAATTACAAAGGCACACTGGCTTTTAACAAACAAACACAGAAATAAGCATTAAAAACAACTTTAACTTACCACATATGCATATACTAACCCGTGAGAATGAAAACTTCTCATTTTACACTGGGGAAAAACTCAAGAATTAACTCTAAAATATAATTCACTACTGGACTGCCAGTGCAGTATCCAATACCATATAGTACTCTCACAGACCACTAATACACATGTAATAGCAGAAAAAAGCATAAAAGATTGCAGATACACCTTCAGTTAATGTTCCCATCCAAACAGCAGAATAAAGAAACAAAACATGAGCTGAACAGAAAACAGGGTTGAGTATTGGGAATGTTAAACCTGAGATATCGCTTGCTGCTAATGTAGCCTATCCACCTCAGAGTTGCTTTTCTGCTCACCGTGGTTGTAACAAGTAGTTAGCTGAGTTACCGTAGGCTTTCTGCCAGCATGAACCAGTCTGGTTATTCTGGTTATTTTCTATTCTGGTTTTAGTAGCAGTCTTATCCAGTCATACAATTTCTTATATATAAAACACAGTAGGGAAGTAAATATACAGTAAGCTGCATATGTTACACTATCAGCAGGTGCAGAGGACTAGACATGCATCCCAGGGGTGCAGGAAGCAGCTGGAAGACATCACACTCTCCTTTAATGATAAGAAATGTGTCCATCTTCTTCCTAGATGTGCCATGTACTGTAATAACAGCCCAAGAGATTTACAGTCCACGGCCAGAAGAGTCGAGTCCTCACCACGGACGCTGCTGTAAAAGTGAATTAATACATTATGCTGCTTTCTGACTTTTAAGTGAAGGTGAACTTGGGCACCTTTGAAAAAAGAATTTACGCCAAGCTTCATAATATAAACTACTGACACTATCACTCGGAAAAGATGCGTTTATTTGAGATGAATGGAAAACACACTGATTCTATAAAAAAAAAAAGAAGAAAAAAAAGCTTCACATGTTGTTATTCAGCAGCATTACCTCCGAGTTGCTCTACTGAGATTGCGTATGAGGAGTGTCAGTAATGGAGAAAGCTGCCAACACAGTCATCAGCCACGCTGCCCGTGCAGACCAGCAATTTCTGTTTTTCTCTTAAGACGACTCTTAAGAGCATTATTCGAGAGAAGCCAATTACTGACAGAGGAGTGTTGATTTATCTACAAACCAGATCTAATGAGTTATTTTTCTTTTTGCATTGCATTTGGCAGCTTAACTATGACTACAAAGAGACATTACTCCTGTGCTGCGTAGCAAGCGTTGTGGCGTGAATGTTTATGCCAGCTTATGCGTACTCAAAAGGAATAAAACGCATTTTTCATGTTGTTAAAGACTACTGGATGTGTAATCTTTTTTTCCACCTTTAATGTGATTTTGGGCTGTACATTTACTATCGCAGATCATCCATGGGGCATGTTGCTGTTACCGTTTCTCTTTATTCTTAGTGCTGAACTCAAATAAGGGGGAAAAACACAGCTCACATGAAAAAGGAAAACTAACCATTTAAAAGCGTTGACAATGATTCCCTCCAGAAATATTTATATAATGTCTTCTAAAACACCGTTTGTCAACACAAATGAAATTTTTTTTAAGGCGTGTTTTTTTCATATCCTAATTAGCCTTGTAGCATCCCACATACAAGTCAAGATTACTATAGAAATTGAGTGCGATATAAACACGTGTCTTAAACTACAGCTGGAATAACTGTCAGAGCTGCTGTTTTGAAAAAACAATTGCTATGAAAAAAATTAATTAACATCTTTCACAAACATCTTTATTTACTAGGTGCACTAAATGCAGCACGGCTGGCATACCAGTCATAAAGGTTATACTATTGTCTATTCATCTTGAGTTCTGCAGCTGTGCTTATTCCTTCATATCAGTGGTAATAATAATAGTTTACACACTGCTTCTAATTTTATAATCATATGTTCTTAAAGTCCTAGCATTTTATTATTTATTTTTAAATATACTCAGCATATTTACAGATTTAGCCCTTTAAGGTGTTTTATCCTGATTATGGTGGGTCAAGAGGTTGTGCCAGTAACAATGGCCTTAAAAGTGGAATTACAATGTGAATCTACCTGTCTGTACCAGAACGTAGAGGTAGAACGAACAACAGTACCTGGCGGAAACCTACACAGAGACCTTGAGTTTGTCAATAGGCACCATATCAAATACAATTATTATTATTATTATTATTACTACTATTATTACATGGACATGGAACGAAACCATGTGCAAAACCCAACACAGTCAGTAACCCAAGCTCAAGATCTAGACAGAAATCTCACTTTGAGATGTGAGGTAGCAGCACTTCACCACCATGCTGTTTCCAGATGATCGTACCATGCAGGACAATCAAACAAAATACAATTTAGAGATGCCAATCAACCAATAAAACATGTTGTTGTACTAATCAGGTAACCAAGGAAAACCCCAAAAACATATTGACAACATGTAAACGCCATGAACAGAAGACAGCGTGACGGAGGTGCGAGGCAAACTGGCCAACCATGAATGATGTTGTAATTAATGGAAAATGTCTCTTTTTATCACGTAACTAAATGTTTCGCTAACAGTAACAAACAGTTAGGAGATAAAGTGGAGAACTATAGAGAGCTCTGGAGAGCTTCAATAAAATTAGCAGGGAAAGGGGAAAGTCAGAACAGAACCGTGTTTTAGTGATTTTTAGGAGCCTGAGAAGAGTCTGCTGAGTGGTTATTCTAACCTAGGCTTTCGAGAAAAGAAAGATTCAAATCAGCCTTTTGGGTGCAGAGAAAATGATCACTGTGCAGAGAAAAGCCCTGATGAGATGCCCAGGCTGGAGAACAACACAGCAGGGAGAGAAAGAGAAAGATAGTGAGAGAGAAAGAGAAAGAGAGAGAGAGAGAGAGAGAGAGAGAGAGAGAGAGAGAGAGAGAGAGATGGCTGTATTACACACTGCTCCACAATGGGAAATATTCTTTCTCAATTGTTATAAAGCATTCAATAGGAGGACTTGCACTATAACCCTGCTGTATTGTTCTCTATCCATAAATTATATGGCATACCCTCAAATTATCCTGACACATACGGTATGTATGGTTCATGTTTCTAGACTGTAACATACTCTTTGGCAATTCAAAATGATCATTTTTTAACCAGAACAATAAACATTTCATTAGCAGGTCATTTTCTGCTCTGGAATTTAAGTGGCAGTTGTTTGTTTGTGATGTTGATTAATTAAAAACAATTGTTCCTTCTCGAGGAGTAAGAAGCTCCTGCATCACCTTTGTTCCGCATGGTGGATCGAGAAGATGGCACCAGAATTGAGCAGCTTCTGTTTCAGTGTCACAGCCATGGTAAACTCAGTTCTGCCTCTCAGCTTCTGCAGCATGTGCTGAGTCGTCTCTTCAGGCACCTTCACACTTCTGGAGGAGCCTGTCAAGAGCCAAGGAACATGTTGGCAAAGTACAGACAGCATGGAACATTTGCACATGGACTGTAGTAAAGGTGTCTCTGCCGACACTATACTGTATCTACAAGGTCATCTAGTGGTGTGAGAGTCCGCTTCACTTTACTGAAAAGATATGAAGGTCAGGTAAGTGGTAAACAAGTATTGCTTGATTGATTGATTGATTGATTGATTGATTGATTGATTTTATTTTCATGACTCTTTATTAAGCCATTTTAAAAAAACAATTACTAACATTTTTTTACTAATTATTTAACAGTTAGAAAACAGAAAAAAACTACTGTTAACAAATGAAAACATTTATAAATGGGTTCATCTGATTAAACTTTTGTGAATTGTCACCGATGCATTTAGTCAGTGTGGTTAAACAAAATGTCTTTGTCTAAATGCAAGTATCAGTGAAAATAATGAACATACATGCATGTAAGGAAACTGAAATGTTGACTGCTTTTAGAGGAATGATTTTACAGGTTTGTTACATCAGCCTTTGCTGAAGATGAGGAACTGAGAACGTTCTAGGTCCAGTGAGAAGAGGCTTTAGATTGTCTAGAGCCGGAACACTATGGTTGTGTCTGAAACATGAACCATGCTGCCTTCGAACGCTGTATTTGGAGACAAGAAAGCATCGACTCATGTCTGCATCAAATGTTTGCGAAGAATATTGCGTTTTGTGGCCTATCCTTCATATCCCATAACCCCATCCATCATCCTGCTTGCAAAGCAATATCAGTGAACTTATCAAGGAGAAGACAAAGCATTTTGTGTTGAAATGACTTATATGAATTTTTTTAATTTAGTTTGAAGTAGACACAGAATATTCATTCTCTTTTCCCCCATTGACACTTTATTCCATCTCACCTAATGTACTTCGGGGGTTAGTAATAACCTGGCAACATCATACGCTACTGCTATCTTGGGAACATGTCTTTTGAATATTTATTTATTTGTTCTTTCATAACTAGCTACCAACTCTTAGGCTAGAGCCCTGCATTTAGGCCCGGGCTTGACGAGGCCCAAATTTAACATCATAGCTCGCACGCGGGCTGGGCTTCGGGCTTGTTTTAGGCTTGTCCTCCTCTTTATATATTAGATATTTATTAAATATATTCCTAATATATTATTATATTATATTATATTATATTATATTATATTATATTACATTATATTAATTATATTATATTTGTAACGCCCCCTGTGCCAGCGACCTACAGAGGGGCGTGGCCGGGACGGCCACCCGAGTGACGTTATCACCCAGCC
>JAOUQX010000009.1:10751025-10761276 GCA_028566295.1 Liobagrus marginatus | reverse complement strand
CCACATTATAAACGGGGGACCTCTGTTAACACACGTTAAAACCCACATTATAAACGGGGGACCTCTGTTAACACACGTTAAAACCCACATTATAAACGGGGGACCTCTGTTAACACACGTTAAAACCCACATTATAAACGGGGGACCTCTGTTAGAACACGTTAAAACCCACATTATAAACGGGGATCTCCCATAATTAAACGGGGAGCTCCCAAATGAAACGGGGAGCTCCCATAATTAAACGGGGAGCGCTCTAAAATGTGGGAGGTCCTAGTGGGAGCTCCCCCTGCGCCGCAAAGATTTTACCCTCTCTCTTAATGTGTGTGCAAGATTTATAGTGAGCGAATAAACAAGAATTAGTCATATTCGTGGCACTGAGGGTCACCTAAATAAAATTCTGATTGCACTGCTGCCAAACAATTGGCTGTTAAATAACAATATAAATGATTAAATGTCCTGGTTTTTTAACACTGCCCAGTGAGTGTGAGCAGAAACAATTTAACACGTTAGCGTTGGATCATAATGCTCTCTCTAAATCACTGGTCACATGATCTCTAAAAGAACTCGATTCAGTTTAACTTCGCTTTTCTTTTTAAGAGAATGAATGAAGCCGGTGTGGGAAAATATCTTTAAATGACATTTATTCATATTCCGCGTAAGAACACGACAAGACACATAAATACCCTAATAGTTGGATTAAAAAATATTAGCTTTTTACAAGGCCTTTAATCGAAGGCTCGATATTTACAACCAAAAATGGAGTGCATTACAATTGCATGTGCTCAGAAGTCGGAGCGCGATGAGACAACTGAAGATGGAAAAACTTCCTCCCTGTCAAACGCTAGTTCACTTTACAGAGTTTCTCTTCACCTGTAGGTATTCTTCTTCTTCGGTATAATTGGGTACTAATGTCCTCAGCAGTTGTGGTGTTTCCACTTGCGGGTAGCGACGGCTATGTGCATGTCCTTCTTTAACCAGGGGAAGAGGTGCGCGAGCTCCACGGTGCCGTTGGAGCGCATCGTGCCTGTGATCAGGTAGAGCTGCGCGCGCCCAGGCTTCACCAACGCATGCGCGCAGCGCAGGTTGAGCAGCAGCCATTGCTGAAGCAGGTTAGCGGTGTCGTATGGCAGCAGCGGCCCGCGCTTAATAAACTCCACTTTTCCCTCCACCTCGAGCTCTGGCTCAGAAAAGGCCACACGGCGGCGGAGCAGCTTAGCTTTAACGGCTGTGGAGAAAGAAAGGGGAATTAAAAAGCGCGTCCTGGCCACCGGGATACTTTCAAAATTAGAAGTTACAACGTAACAGTAAAGCTTAAGAGTCCTAAAGGACCGATTATTTAAAGATATACACAATGCCAGCTAATGTTACTCCAGCAGCAACAAAAACAACTGAACTTTAAAGCATCTCAAATGAGTAAGAGAAACAGCTCTTACTCCCAACAACATACCGTTAATGTACTATAAGAAAAAAGTCAATCTATGTGGGTTAAAATAAAACATTTTTAAGAACTCTTGTTATAATGATTTTTCTTACCAAAGTCAGTGAGACAGAGGGCATCCATCACCGTCTTCAGAGAAGGAAGCTCGTCTACTGGAGGACAAGTCTGACACACGGGCTGGGGTAGTTCTGGAAATGGAAATACAGAAATGATTAAATCAACGTGAATTAACACCATAATAAAAGTTAAAAACAGATCAATTGTAAAGATAAACAATAATCCTAGAGAACTGACCTTTAGAAAACCTGCTGATGTGCTTGGGCAGTGGGGTAAGACACATATCGTCCTGATCAGGGAAGCGACCACAGTCCAGTTCTTCAGGCCATGAGTGCCCATGGCAGGCTAAGACTGGAGCACAGCTGTCTCTCACAGCACGACACAGACTTCGGCAAGGCTGGATGAACCTTAAGCGAGGACAAAATAGTATATGGTAAAGGTAGAAATGCAAGTGATTTAAGTAGAAAGATAGTAACACTGCAGTCAGACGCAAGCTTGGAAATATCTGGTAGATAACAAATTTAAGGTGCAATATAGAATACTTACGTGTCAAGACAGACAGGGGCGATAAGGGAGCAGATGAAGGCCTGGGCCTGAGGGTGGCACCCGGTTTGCAGCAGAGAACGCCAGTCATTGGAGCGAAGCACCGCTTCACTCTCCAAGCTGCTGTCGCCTAGGAGGTTAGGCAGTCGCATCTCTGAGTAACCTACATCGTGACATACACTCAGCTGATGAGGTATGGGCACACAGCGGGTAGATTGGCCCAAGTCAAAGGCCCCGGTCTGGGACAGAAGCGTGTAGGCAAGCAGGGCAGCGAAGAAAGCCATAGTTCCAGGGAAGATGATTGTTCTGTCAGAGAGAAGGTCCTGGGCTGAGGATTGATGTGGACTGATGCTGAGTGAGGATCTTGTGGTTTATATACAGTGAGCGCAGACTCAGTCAGGGTTGTTATCAACGACCTATCAAACAGGCGCAGACGACGCGTCAAGCAGGAGATTACAATGTGCAGACGCAGGGGGAGAGGGAGAAGGTGGGGGCATTAAATAAACAATAAGAGACTAAGGGGCCATTAAATGATACAAACTGTAGAAATAGGTACACACATTGTCCTGCCGAACATAGTTTAAAAATAAAGTTCACTTTTTTTCCTTAAAAATGACAAAAACCATATTTTCCACAAATCTATATAACTTTATTAAGTTCGTTAAGGTAAGAAAGTTTAATCAGAAAAATAAACAATCACAATTATAAATCCTTGTTGGTTGTACTGAAATGTCTTACAAATTCAATGCATTGATTTTTTTTATGTTCCTTGTACATAAAACAATGGAAATGTAATGCACGAGCTCCAAATTCTTACTTCAGATATGAACACACTTTTTCCCAGTAGCTACACAGTAGGCCAGACTATGAATGTAGGAGGCCAGATTCTATGTCAGAAAAGGGAGGGGGTGTCATTAAATAAATGAATTATATAAATGAATGACAACCGAAAGACGCATGCACAGATTTTATTTAAAGGAGTTTTATCTGGTGTAAAATACAAGCTTCTTGTCCTGCAGGGAGGGGGCTAGTGGACAGACAGGCAGTCTCCTAACTGATGACAGTTCTCCTGTCTCCCCATGTTAATTTGAGCTTCCCTAACCCAAGAGACTTCACCATACTGCCCGTCTCCCATTAGAGCAGCCTTGTCTGCAGTCTACCTGAACACTACGCCACCTTTGATCTAACAAAATAGGGAGCCATTCATGTTTAAATAACAAATGGGACACCACTTAGCTACTATGCCCTCTCCAAGTCCAAAGCTTAAGACATACTGTTGCCTAATTTGGGGTTAATCCGTTGCTCTACATGAGAGCCAAGTCAGTCATGTAGACATTAAGCTGCTTCATGTAAGAATTAATAATCTATTGTCTATTTACATTTCTCAATGCGATGCTCAACTCAGTAGGTTTATGTACAACTTAACTATTCATCCATTCAATCAGGGAGGCTTTATGCTCTAATGACCATATACATTTTAAAGTTTTCTTTATTGATGACCAGAGACAAGTAAGAAACCACTGAAAATCTTAAGTCCAATTTATAAAGTGTGTGCAGGGCCACAGTCTATAAAATAGCTATAGCTTGTATATTTCTCCGTTTCCAATATATAAAGCTCCCACGAGTCAAAATCTTTCAGCTGCAACTGTTATCTAAAGCAGAACTTTACTCCCAGCCCGTTTTCAGACACAGACCCAAAATAAAGTTCTTAATGAAGCAAGCAGAGTAGACGGTGTGGTCATTGTTAGAACTTGTGGTGCCATTTGAAGTGAATTGGGGGAAAATTGGCCATGCTATCATGTGCCTTCTCCCAGTCCCTCAGCGTTAAAGTCTCCAGTCCTGTCACCCCGGCCCCAGCCTCAATGGCCCCTTTAGTGCCCTGGCTCTAAGATGGTGTAGACGGCAGTTAGCAAGGGGACCTAACAGGGCAATTAGAGACACAGGCCCATTTTGGAAAACAATAGAAGCCCCCCTTCTCCAATTGTAATCTCATGTGGAGCATGTTTGTCTATCTAATAGCTCTCCTGCCCCTTTTTAGGTATTATGTTTGTGTTAATGTATAGCCAGCCTATAGGACACTAATGGGACCCATATAAATATGTCTGTCAAAGCTGGTGCTGGATCTATTTGTTTTTGTTGCATTATGCACTTTCTGCCTATACCATGGATAATCTGGAATCATGGCGGTGCAGATAAATTAACAACACTTAATAGCTGATAAGAATTAAAAACTGGTATTACTATTGATCTTATCGGCTTATTTATTTCAATCATTTAAATATTTCAAGCACACACAATTGATCTACACTCAAAACTGTTATTACAATCGTGACATAAACCAGAAAAATCATAGTGACGGTTAAAAGGGAACCAGTATCAGATTAAGAGCTTTGAATTATAGACTGTTGTAATTTTTTACAAATCTGATCAGTCTCGGTTAAAGACACCAGGAGCACAGTGGACCCATAAACACAAGCACAACAGACACACACCAGAGTGTCAGACTGGTTTCAAACAGCCTTCTCACACCAGAGTTTTACATCAAAGCGCTGTCCTGTAGTCAGGCCTACTCTGATAAAAGCAGTCTCCAAGTCATTATTACAACCTCTCCGACACATACATGTTACTTACATTGCACTTCCTTAAGAAATCTTCCGTCTGGGCTAAAAGTTGAATGTTTAACTTTTTATAAAGAATTGTTTAAGCATTTGTGGAAGTTTTCACAAGAATAATCGTAAAGAATTAAACTAAACAAGCTTGCAAGTTACTCTGCACATCCCCACGTCTAGTCTCTTGGTCTCTTTCTCCACTGCGTCTCTACAATTAGTTATTGTCACTCAATTGTCGTATTCAGACTTGGTCATGGAGATGTTGCCACGCCGAGATGTTCAGACATAATACTGTCTGCAACCTACAGACACACCGACTGACCGAGCTCTCAAACCAGAGACTGAGACAGACCTTTATGTATGAAACTTGAAATGTCATTCATTTTTAAAATAAGTGAATTTAAAAAACAAAAAACATTAGGACTTTCATGTACATACTTTTAAACAAGGTGCGCACACAACTTGCATTCCCTGTTTGCAGAATTGTACCTGCAGTTTATAACATCATTTATCTAAAATATAAATAATGTAAAACATGCGTATTAAAAAATATGAAAAAGCTGGCAAGAATTGATTTATTTATTTACTTTATTTGACAGACATTACTCTTTACACCATATCAAACTCTGAATTCAGCTTTACAGCCTTATTTGTACTCTTCAGAAGGAGCCCTGTGGGGGGAAAAAATCTATTTAAATAACATTACACTTAAAATAAAATGTGTACAAAATGTAAAACTTGTATGTAATGAGAGAATTTTTAGCAACACAGGTCCAAGAAGTGCACCAGCTCAGCACTCACTATATTTGTGTATATACACAGTACTTCTTTTATTAATTCTGCAACACCTAACTCTCTAAAAGCAAAAATTGGAGCATAAATAACTAACCTATCTGCAGCTCGGAGGGCAGCAGGAGGGTCGCAACCAAGGAAAGCGCCATTCTCATAGGTGTACTGCAGCAGTGCTTGAAAACATGGATCCTGTACCACATACAGGCAAAATGTTTTTCATCTGCTCTTTTGGATTACTCAACCGCCGGAGAGATGCAATACAATACTACCTTGATCAGCACATGTGGGTTGCCTATAACGACTAGAAGAGCTTTCGGTCGTGTGATGGCAACGTTGAACCGTTTGGGGTTGGCCAGAAAGCCCAGTGCACTCTGCAGATCACTGCTTGGTATTTCCTCATTGGAGCGCACCTGGGGATTGAAAAATAAGATGAAACCCAAGCATAACTAAGTAAAGAAACTGTCATTTCATCTCTAGGTAACTGGTGCAGTACACTGAAATAACAAACATCTTACATTTAAATCTCCTGAAGATTAAGTACAACAAATACAGTACATCACAACACAACCCCGTACTGTCTGACAAGCAAACGCACAGAAAAGTAATTTGAGCTAAAATTTAAACATAAGGAATAATGGCTATGGTCCACATCAGAGCTTAGTTCAAATTAATTCATTATATAAAATAAACAAAATACTAAAAATTAAAAGTTTACTTATTAATTTCTGAAAATTAAAGTACCGTTAAATCCCGATTTAACGCCCCTGGGGGCGTAACATTTTGTAAAAGGGGGGCGTTAAATAAAGATCAAGCCGCAGTGAAAATGTTTCTCTTTTTTCTCACTTCAAATGATGTAAAATCCACGCACGTCTTCAATAAAACCGAGGCTGCTTCCCTTTTCTCAGATTTGTTTGCAAACATCATCCTGTCAACCCAGGACACTTTTGATCTACACCGCGAGCGCTCTCAAATTTTCCTTGCAAAAATCCCTCCCGAGATCCTGCTTGCAGTTGACACCTTTGATCTCGCCGACAATCCGACGTCATCGATGTGCCAACTCATCCCACTTTTAGAACTGTGTACTGTCCACGCCAGAGTGCAATGATCTATCAGAGGCTGACATTGATTTAACCAATCACAGAGCATTACACACGGCGTGATCAGTTTATACATGTACCGAACTGTCTGCATTTGGCCTTGTGTAAGACTAGAGCATCATTCTTTCTTAGTCTCTCACCATGGATAGACAAGAAGAAACGCATAAAGCGTACAGTGTTGCTTTTAAGTTAAAGGTCGTACAGTTTGCAGAGGCACACAGCAAACAAAGCTGCGAAGCATTTTCAAGTGGACAGAAAAAGGGTTCGAGAATGGTGCCAAAAGAAGGACAGTTTGAACACGTTAAGCAAATCACGCAAACAAGCTCTGGGGGCAGGAAGGCCAGTGCCGTTTGCAGATATTGAAGAAAAACTGATCTTCCGAACGTCATGAGGCGGGGGTGCGAGTTACAGGCAAGTCCCTGAAATATGGAGCACTTAGACTGCATAAGGAGAGTGGTTCTCAGAGTTTCAAAGCATCGTGTGGTTGGTTCACACGTTTTAAACGAGGTCATAACATTTCATTTCGCCGTACTACACATCTCTCAAAAAACGGTGGAGGTTACCAATGAAAAGGTTGACATTCTTACGTTTTGTTCTGCACATGCGGCGGACTCGCATGTATGAGGATGGTATGATTGGCAATATGGAAAGTGTACAACTATGTGACTATGCAACTATGTACAACATAGTGAAACTATGGAATAAAGTGTACACGAGGTTTCCAAAAGTGGGTGGGGGGCGTTAAATCGGGATTTTACGGCATAACTCTGGGTTTAAAGTAGGAAAATTCCTAAGCACGAACTGTTTTCTGAATTGTGTAAGGACGGCAGGGGATAGACGAATTTCCAGTCCGAAAAACAGCCCAAAACTTCTAGAACAGCGTTATCATACATAGAATGCAAACTTTCAATACACGCATTTCAGTCAAATCTTATCTTAAGTTATGCAATATTTCAAACCTTTAACTCAGGAAAATCAACGCAATGCAACCGTTTAAAAAGTAATTCCATGTTAAAAACAAGGAATTGGCAACCCAGAATCAAACACGAGCTGCAGGAGACAAATTTGACTGATCACGGGTCTGTATAGGGCTCGGTCTCCGCTCCGGCATGTATGCGTAAACTATTCATTTTATTTTTTTGTAAGTAGAATTAGTTTCCCACCCCGCAGCCAAACGCCACACGCCTGAGCTCAGGAAAACGTTAAGCTCGGATTGCTAATTTAAAACCTCTTATCAGCTAACGGTTTAAAATCTATAATTGTCCATAAAATGTATCAAACTACAGGACCAGTCGGTAAATATTTTTTCTGCCTATAAGAGTAGAGCAAGTTTTAAAGTCTACGAGAGTAAAGCAGCATCTTACTGTAGAGAGGATGATGACCAAGAACTCCTGTCCCTGGAATTCCTCAACTGAGCCAACCTTAATACCAGTAAGCCCAGCTTTGTGCAACAGCACTCGAATCTTTTCCACCTGATTACAGAAATAATGTAGGAAAACATGTGTTTTAAAATGCAGGGTAACCGGGTTTTTGTGGTGTTGGCAACACGGGAGACCTGTTTTTTGTAAGGCGTGATGATTCCAACGTCAGTAGCTAGTATGGGGTTATAGGGTCGTTTCACCAGTTGGGAACAGTAAAACATAGCCTGCACTGCTTCCCCAGGGTTAAACCAGGATGGATTAGTGCCTTCTCTCAGCTCTGTGCCCTTCAGGGGATACAGAGAAACAAGTAGAGGATTTGTTTTAGAACTAGTGCTTACTAATTGAGAATATGCAATTCACATGCTCCATGAGAAAAGTTATGAAACACCATGGATGCCAACCTGTTATGAAAATATGAAGTGTTTTATTAGTTTAAGAACCCCATGCCAATTAATGTAATAAGAGCAACATAGTATGAAAGGTGCACCCTGACGCCATGGAAGATCAGGGGGAAACCCTTGGTAGGAAGGCGGCTCCAGTGACACAGGGAGTCCACGACAGATCTCGGCGCGCGTACACACAGTTCACCATTGTAGAACAGCCGCGATGGCAGCTCCAGCAACACCTCATGAGAGCGGTAGTTATACACCAGCTTAGTCACCTTGAAAAAGGACAGAACAGCAGTTCTTTAAAGGGAAAAACGCACAAAAACTTCTTGTGCTACAAAGTGTATGGAACATAGGCTAGGAAGGGATTCTGTGTGCGTGTTCTTTATTTTTCACTTTACCAGTAATGGGTTGTAGCCCTCATCAGTGAGGGAATAGAGAGGGCTGGCCATCAGTCTCTCAAGCAAAGACACACCCAGTCCAAAAGCTTCAGTGAGCTTCGACTTCACCACTGGCCCCAACTGCTTTGGGTCTCCAGCCAGGACAATCTAACAAGAGTGTGGAGGAAAAAAAACAAACGAAAATGTGAAATATATATATGAGCAGAATAACTGTATGTAGCTCCTTTATCTGCCTGCTATGTAAAATGTATTCCTAATCATTTAATTAACCTGAATCGGTATTAATAATACACTTTATGCAGGGTTTAAAATTTACTTTCACCCACCGGTCGATTTGGCTACAAAAGTTAAGTTACCAGCCCTTCAGAACCAGCCAAAAAACATTAACTACGTTGCAGCTTATGTGTGTGTGTATATGTATATATATATACACAAAATCTATATCTATATATGTGTGTGTGATATATATATATATATATATAAAAAACACACACACTCACAGCACACCCTGTTGAGCCAAAGACCACTCATGCCAGCTTCCCACTTGATGAAACTTTTCTTTTTTTTTTTTTCTTTTTTTGTTACATGGTGGGTCTGTCCAGTTGCTTTTCACCTGGGTTACTTACCACAGGGAAGTATTGCCACATTGTTACGTTTTTAAATCTTTGTATAGCTTCAATAAAATCTAAAAGCATGCAGTTATTTGATGCGTAGTGACGTTTGTTCAAGCCAGAAATGCACAGATTCTGCACAATACGCTGTATGTAATATCATGATGATTCACAAGTGCGCTAAATCTGCATAGATTTGACTTACACAAACTTTTCCAGTGAGTAAACATAAGTAATTGCCAAATTGGCTAGTGATTTGACAGTGGTGTTAATTTTAATCCCTGACTGTATTCATACAATGCAGAGAATGCATGTCCAACCTGGCCCATCTTCTCAGACAACAAACCAACAGGAATCAGAGATTCAGGCTCAGTAGCTTGACCCGCCTCGTCCAGAAACACATGACTGAAATGGCCAACACTAAGAAAGCAAACAAATACAGGATTTGAGATGTTACACAACAAAGTGTATGCGGTTATATTTTGTTCATTAGTGGTTGGGCTAGGAAACCGTTCAGTAATGATACAGTTCTCACCGTAAACCAATCTGGTAAAACATGCCAGCACTGGAGCAGGTGCTGACGACAATACGGTGGAAAGAAGCCTGGCGTACATCCTCTCCAGCACGACAGTACTGGCGCAACACCTCAGGGACATTCTAAAAGCATATAGAGCACGAAATTATTTGCAAACTAAATTAGTTTAAATAAATAAAAGTAGTTTAATTAAAATTAAGTAGTTAATTTGTATTTTTTCCCCTGATTTATTGGAATTTTCCTTGGACCACTGGGAATGTCATTTAAAAATATTAATAAAATACATACAGTGGAACCTCAGCATACGAACGCCCCGGAATACGTAAAATTCAGTTTACAAATTGCAGCTCGTCAAAAAATG
>JAOUQX010000009.1:10735146-10745926 GCA_028566295.1 Liobagrus marginatus | reverse complement strand
CAAAAATCGGCCGAGAGACGACTCGTACCTCAAAAAACTCGTCAGTTGGGTCACTCGTAAGTCGAGGCCTCACTGTATTTGCATATTGTGTCTATCTGGGACTGGCCTTTTATAGGCTTTCATACATCTATGGAACTCCTGGCACCCCTGGTATGAACATTTTGACTGTTTGTAGAAAAACAGTGTTTAAATCAAATAAATGACTTCTTATTTACTTACTTAGCTTGGCAGCCTACTGTAATGGACACCTTCTCTCCTGGTAATATTGTCAGATTGTTCTCTATTGCCCGCAGATGTGGTGTCTCCCCAGCATTCTTACTTCCATCATCTGCAACCTTTTCATCAATTCTTATCATATAATCACTGGTACCATCTTTATGCCTTTCCTTGTCATCCTCCACTGGTAGAGAAGAATGATTGGGCAGCACACTGAAGTCATGCCCTGCTGTAAGGCCACTGTCTGAGGTCTGGACGAAAGGGTTGGCTGAGACGGTTTGTTGAAGCTTGGGTTTTGATCGAATGTTATTGTTAGCGCATGATGTCGGTCCAAACAAAAACTGCTTCTCAGAGTCCCAGCCAGCAAATTCACAGGACTTCAGTTTGTGGGTCTCTGAACCAGTATTGCTGAACAGGAGACAGAATTACTTCCGTTATATAAGTGACCATTACTACAATGTCAAATGAAATTTTATTTACAACTCATCTGGCCTATGTAAAGCGCTTTGAGATGCTACTTTTAACGGAGCTATACAAAATAAAGTTTCTTATTATCTTTATAGTTGTATCTACAGATTAAAAAATTTGATCTGAAAACCAAGTAGTTTATTCAGTCAGCGTGATTTCAAATACTGAGTGTGGTGCACAGAATGTGTCTCATTAACTCACTGAAGAAAGATGGTCAGCTCTTTACACTCGCCCAGCAACAAGGAGCCAAACTGTGTTTCCTCACTGACCTCCAGTCCTCCCTTATTTTTCAGCAGTGTCAGGATTTCAGCCTCCGGCATAATGGTCACCCCCCCATTTATGCTATACAGTGTGAAAACACCTTGCATATGAAGCTTTAACATGAACCAAATCATTGGACAAACAACTGCCAAACAGATGCAAGAAGGTCACTTGCCTGTGTTTTTTAACTGGGGCCATAGTGAGTGCTCTCCAGCAATACAATGACTGACTGCTCTCCACCACTACAACACTCACTAAATCTCCTTTGGTGGGTTTGTATCCAGTAGGCAACAGCAGAGAATCCAAACTAAAAAACACACTGTTTCCTACAACCCCACTATTTCCAAATACAGTCGATACACACATCTGAAAGACAGAGAAAAGGACAGTATTAATGGGCCAAAAATTCAATCAATTATACAAATACTTAAATATAAATAAACTTAAAAAAGGAAGGGAGGTTAAAAAAAAAAAAAAAAAAAAGGACAGCAGTAACTGTGTGTGTTTGGACAGACTTTATCCATGCGCTGGTATCGTAGTGGGGAAACACCTCGAGCCTGACTGGTCCACTCTGTGGGACTAATGAAGTATTCTGCCTGCACCCAGTCTCCTTTCATAGGCTCAAAACCTAGAATAAGGACACACGCACTATCATGGCATTATATTTGACATAATATTTTAATGCTGTATTATTTCACATTTTATTATATAATATAAAAATAATAATTTAATTATTATTAAACATTATTATTATTATTCATGAAATAAGTGTTGATGTTTGACCTTCACACAAGGCTGATCGGGGGAAATATGTTGTCTGGTTTATAAAGCCACCATCTTTATCACATGACGTCACTGTTCCAATCAGAGACCGGAACTTATCAGCATCCGTTTCAACTGAGGCCTTGGCGCCATCCCATGTATCCACTTGCCGCTCCACCTACAGAAAGAATATCAGACGTATATTAGATTATATGTATATTAAATTATATGTAGAGTGATTAACACCCCTGCCTCACAGCAAGAAGGTCATGGGTTCAATTCCCACCCAGAATCCATTTTCAGCCAAGAATTGATGTTTTATGTTAATCAAAGTGACAAAAGAGTTACAGAAGAGGCTTTTTTAATTGTATTTTTATTTACTTTTTTAAATACATGGCACAAACCTTTAGTGCCCTCCATCCTCCATGGGCACCGTCTCGAACAGCCACAGCATTAACGGCATCCCCCACGTGCAGAGGGACTGCTCCCAGCACATTTTCAGCAGTGAAGTACACAGAATGGTCAATCAGTCCATAATTCTGACAGAGCTGAGTCACTACACCGTCCTGCATCTGCCGAATCTCCTCCATACCTAAATATTGAAAGAAACATAAAGGGAATAATCCAACAAATGGTAGTTGGTCTTAAAGTAGCTAGCCTTAAAGTAAAAAAGGTTTTGTTTTTTTTAAAGTTAAAATACTGAAACAATCACTTAAATCTGTAATATATTAAAAGATACTCAAATACTAAACCAGGGAATAAACTACTGTTAATAAAAGTGAGCATGTTAAGATCCCAATAAATCAACACTACAAGGTGAAGCCCTTCCACACACCAGGACTGTGTCCAACAATCATCAATGTGCTTTTGTGAAAGTCTTAACCTGTGTAATAAAAGCCATCTTCTTCATCCTCCACTGTTCTCCAAAGTGGAGAGAGCAGTTTAGAGAAGAGATTCTGTACAGCAGACACCATGTTCTTCTTCGTCGTCGTCTTTCACTGCCACCTAAAGACCACGTGGGATTAGCAAAAGCTAAAAGATAGAATAATGAAAGTGACTAGAGCATACAAACATTTTACAACCATGAATATGTCCTACACCGCGTGCCCTCGGGACTACCTTTCTTGATAACTTCACACATTGCAGAGTTTTCAGCCAGAATGCTTATACTCGATACTTACCAATTACAATTTGCAGTAATAGTAATAAACATGTTTACAGCCATGTATAGAGCTAGATCAATTACCTTCCTGCCGTAAACAAAGCACGTGCCGAATGCCTTTGTTCTGACAACTTTCACAAAGTGTCGCGGCCAAAAAACGAGTTCGTGTGGTTAACAACAAATTCATATACGTATTTAGTTCTACTCACATATTCAACACTTCAAGATATATTAACTATAACTAATATACTTAACTATATTATAACGTATAAATATATAGGATAACTAACGACGTGGCATCAAGCTGGGACGGTAATCTAAATCGCTCAGTATCAATTCAACTTCAGACAGAAAATAATTGAGTCCCTTCAGTGAGTTGACTCATTTGAATCAGTTCAGGTAAATGAATCGTCCGGCAATTACCGTAGTATTGTTGTTCTCTCAAATGTACAGTCATAAAACCAATCATAATGAAATACCAATTTAAGTAAAATATAATATTAATAATAATTTCCAAAAGAGTCATTGGCTTATAATGAACACACGTTGATCGATTCGCGATGAATCACTAATTCACGAATTAGTAAATTTAGTGAGTGAAAAAAATGAATTCACTATAACGATATATACGCCAGCTGTCCATAACTGTGACATTTCTAGAACGGTTTTGAAAGCCTCATAAATTTTTACTATTAATGCTAACATATGTGAGCAGGTGTGGAATAAACCATGTGATCTGATTTTGCAGGGTTTAAAAAAGCGATTGCGTGCAATACCGACCATGGCCACAAGCTATTCATCATCATCGGCAAGCACTGCTTTATGTTTCATGAAATAGTTGCGTTCAATATTTAAAAAAAAAAACGTTCGAGAAACGTCTTAGAAAAATGGGTTATCCTAAAAATAAAGAACATTTCCAATGACCCCTGTATAACCACAACACACACTCTTTAAAGAACATCGCGGCAAAGATATACTATTATTTTGTCATCATTTTGTCAATTGCAAATGGAAGAGTATGGGTTCAGTTCCCAGCACCATCAAGCTGCCTGTATCAACTGCTGTATCCCTGAGCAAGGCCCTTAAATGCTCAGCCAGATAAATAAGATTAATGGCGTTCGCTCTGTATAAGGGCATCTGCTAAATTATGTAAATCTTATATTTTGATGGCCTTTTTATACTTTTGCTGTTTGCACAACCTTTATTCAGTATTGTCTATATATTGCGTGTATATAATGTCTGTAATACATAACAATTGTTGATTTACTTTTCTTTTTGGTATATTATACAATAATTGGGTTTTTGTAATTCACTGTTTGCAATAAATCTTTATGTTCTGTAAATTATATATACAGTATATATATATATTTTTGTTTTGTTTTGTTTAAATACCATTTCACAATGCCCCGGAGGTACATTAAAGGCTAGACAAAGAACAGTTTGAGCCGCAGCCAGTACAACATTTCCCGCCTCATGCAAAAGCCCGCAAGTGGGCAAGGGGTAGGCTAAATAAGGCTAAAATTTTAGCTGAGCTACAGCGACATCTGGTGGAAGTTTTGTTATTCATTAGTGCTATTTTAATTGCAGTTACGTTTAATAAGCCGATATGATTTAAGCCATTGCCATATCACAACTTTAACGAGTTTTATAAACTACACGTCTATCTTTTAAACTTGAGTTTAACAAAAGCGAATGTAAGATCACTGTAAAACTTCCCAAAAATCAGAAGAATTGTTTCCAGTTGTACTAATTGTATCACTTAAAAGCAGTTTAAATTATGTAAAGAGCGAATAGCCCAACGAACTCAATTTTTTAATGAAATCAATAATAATACAATGATAATATATAAGCAGGCAATGTAGAGGGAGTCCTACAGGAAAGACCAAGTGTGTTCTATTCGACTATTGGCTGAGAGCATGAATCGTCAACCTTTGTCACGCGCCTTTTCAGACGTGAATGGCTGGCTTTTAAAACGCTGGCGGGAAGTGTGTGACTTCAGTACTTCATCCTAGCCTGGTGAGATAGCGGGTGAAACTTGAAAAACCGCAAATATGGTCAGGACGAAAGCTGATAGTGTTCCTGGTAGCTACAGAAAAGGTAAGCTTGTAGTAAAGATCCGATTAATCAATATGATTGTAGTAATTTTGTGATATTTTTACCCCACCCAGGTTTTGATAGTGTTGTTGGCGAATACGGATTCAAACGCTAGTTATCGTTTACCAAGCTACGCAACTAATACATGTTTTCGGATTATGTTATCTTCCAAGTGTACGTAGAGCTTTCTGAAAGTAGTTCAAGTTTCAGAATATTGTGATTGCCAATAAAAGCGTTTATTAGCTGATGGCTGATAATATCCGGTCTGTGGTAATTGTCCCAGTTGCGTTTATATGCGCGCTCCCGCCAATTTGTTGCTCATTTCAATGTTTGATTGCTAAAACACAAAATGGCTAGTGGAATCAAGGTGGTGTATTTTTTTTTTTACTTATTATTTTTACTTCATATCGCGCGTGACATTTGCACGACTGAAAATCTGAGTTGAGATTTTTGTTATACAAAATGGCAGCTGGTGTTTAATTACCCTTTTATAAACTTGTTATACCCAATGTTTTCGACTGTAATGCCTTTAATTTAACTTAACTTTAAGACTCGTATTAAGCGTAATGGTGTAGAAGCGGATTTAACAACCATCAGTAAAGATGTCGCTCAGAGGAAATGGCGCCAGATTATTGTTTGCGGCTTCAGGAAGGCGATTATGAACTTTCCTTATGTATGCCAAGCATTTGAAATGGATATTTGCTTAAGTACATTTATATTACTAGTCGTAGTATGTTTTAATTGATGTTTTAAATCCATTTTAGCGGTCGCTGCTTCTGCACCCAGGAAATCACTTGGCGCCTCCAGTTCAGGGAACTGTAGCAGCAGCAGCAGTAGCAGCTCCCAGGCCTCTACCCCCGGTATGTTCCTCCAAACACTTTCTTTTCTCATGGTCACTAAATTGATTGATAAAACTGGTTTTCAACTGTCCAGTTATGCTAGGTTTATTTTTTTTAACTGTATGGCCGTACCGTGATTTTAAACTGTATATTGTGGTTTATGTTCAATAACACCTTTAACATTTGGCTGAACATATGTAATTTTGTTGAAGGAAAGAGTAAGTATGCTGGTGGAAACCCTGTCTGTCCTCGCCCAACCCCTAAATGGCAGAAAGGAATCGGAGACTTCTTTGGTGGCCCAAGCAGGAAGCCTGAAAAGGAAAATGTGCATCCTGTTTCCGATGGAGAGGAGGCTGGAGGCAGTGGCATGTCCAAAGGTCCCAGGAAGTATGTTTTTATTCATTTACTTTTATTGGTAGTATTTAAACACATTTGGTGTGTAGAATTTACTGTGAATGCATTTTAATTGCTTTGCTATTGTATGCTGTTTTCAGGTCCAGGCCGCTTCCAGATGAGGATGATGAGTGACACTCCTTGTTCAGAATTAATTCCTGTTGGTACAGGCTCTTAATGAATTTTTAGTGTAAATCTTTGTACATATCGTTTGATGTTTGATTTTTGTACAGACGTTCAATAAACTTTTGAGCTACCACTATCTTCCTGGTTTATTGTGAAGTTGAAGCCACACATTTAACGAAGCAGTATTTAATGTCAATTGCATGATTGTAAGATGTTCATGAATACCTGTTAATTGAAACCATTTCGTGGTTATTAGGAATAGTGTTTTAATATAAGCATACATATTAAAAGGTTATAGCATGTTTACATGCATGGATGTGGAATTTGAAATTAACTGCAAGAAGCACGACTATTCTAATGTAATCAAATTGTGTGCAACAAGCAGCTGGACTTTTTTATTTATTTTTTGCTGATTTGTCCTCGGCTGCATTCAGGTCGATTTGTATTGTACATCTAAACTGGTAAGAGCCTGCATAAAGCACTTGAAATCGGTTTTAATTAAACTCAAATCTTTTGGAATTAAAACCTTCAGTTACTGAACTGAAAAGTGTGTGACACCTAATTCGCAGACAGTTTAGTATAAAATGGGTGCTCATTGTCAAATACCTCATTAAGATTGTCTTTACACCTCCCATGATTAGTATAGCAGAGGGTTAGTACATGTATCTGGAACTAAGCAACAGTTTTACGTGTTTGCTGGATTAGTAACTTCATATGTTATCAAACGGATACAGAAGATGACGCTTCTAAAAGGATATGACGCGATTAGCTAATAAACCCTGAGAAACTCTCTATTGGGTACACAAGGTGACCATACAGCCGAGCAGCATAACATTGTGTGTAATGCTTTGAACAAAAAAAAAACTGAAAATTAACAAAAATAGCGTTTGTTTTCTGTAAAATTTCCCACGATGTCCTATGCTCTAACCCCAGAGGATAACCGTTTTCCAGAGGTAATGGCTCAGTCCTAAACAGCGTAACATCGCATTCCGTAGGAGGCGACGGTAGCCTGTCATTGTAATATGTACACTACCTCTAGCGCAGTGAGTGATGTGTGGTTTGGAACACAGCCGATGCCTGAAGGAAAAACACGCTGCTGGTTACCCGGATGAATTGTTTCATAGGCGGTGCTGTTCCGGGACTGAGAGACGTTTACAGAGAAGACAGACTGGAGAAGGAAATACTGGTCTCTTCAGGAAGATTTAACGTATATACGTGGTGCTAGTATACATTTTTTCAAACTTTCCACTTCAGTAAGACGGGTTGAGGATTGTATTGACGTGAAGATGAACTGAGTAAAACGACCTTGTTTTTTTTAAGGTAAGGGCTTGAGTTTACTTTTAAATGAAATGATAGATGTGCTTTAGCACTGCTGAGTGTCGGTGTGCTAACTTGAGAGCTAGCCAGCAAACAAGCTTCTTCCTCCCTAACACCCAGTGGATGTGCCATCAACGAACGGATAAAGAATCCGAAACCTTCTGCGATTTGTATATTTTAATACACGCCATAATACACTTGTACGTACATATTTACACAACCTGTTTGTTGTATTTTCCTGTCCGCCGGATGATGTTTCAGAGAGATGGAGCTGATGGATGACATTATAGCTGTGGTCTAAAGTGGAGCTGCTTCTGCTGTCAGCTACTAGACTCTAGAAATATAAAATTAGTCTGGATTTCAGCAAGGAAAATGTATTGTCTGATGAAATATAGACAGCTAAGCAGTTAGCTTGTGTATGTTTCCTCATCTTGTCACATTCCACTTTGCCCCCAGCGGGGCAGATAGCCCTATCCGGTTTGGTGTGTTGAACAAGTCTAGTGTCAAATTTACCTCCTGGACCTGCATTATATCGGTATTATCTATTTACAGCCAGTATTTACGCGGTTTAAAGCCCCCCCCCCCCCTGTACACAATCTTATAATCACTGTGTGATTGATTTCACTGCAGGTGTAGCACAAATCTCTAGCACATTAAGCCATTTTCATGGCAAGGCCATGATTTTCTGGATTTCTATAAAACTGTCATAATGTTGCCGAGACAGACAAAATCAAGTGGTCATGACTTTGTTTATTTGACAGTAGCGCATCGATTGAGCCTTTTTCCATTTTTGGAAACTGATGTCTGAACTTCAGCCAAAACCTGATAACAGTCCTGACATCCTCTGAGTAACTGAGCTGACACTCTTCTACTTGTAAAGCCGGTGATCTGTGTACCCTGCTCACATGCTGGAGTTGGCAAACGTAACACATTATCACATCATAAAATTATGTTCAGTGTTTCAGTCTCAAAAAGGTGCACCACTCTTAACTACCATCACATCTGGATTTTAGCACAACTAATCATTAACCAGGCAAACTAAAAGGATTTTGTCTAGGTCTGAAAGGCGTGCTTGTAGAGTATTTTAATTAATATCAACATCAAGTGACTCCAAATAACAACCCACATTTTTTCCTGAAGCTTCATAACATGTTCTTAACATTGATACTTCTGAGAAACATTATCCGAACTTTAATTCTGATGTTGGGAGTGTATATAATCTAAGTAGTTTTCATTTAAGAACAAGTCGAATACCTTAAATGAATTTACACTTACGGCATTTGGTAGACGCTCCTTATCCAGAGCGACTTACATTTATCTCACTTATCCAACTGAGCAGTTGAAGGCCTTGCACGGGAGCCCGGCAGTGGCAGCTTGTTTGTGCTGGGAATCGAACTCACAATCTACCACAAAACTACCACTTCTCTCGATTTCACATCAGAACTACAACACCGAAATAGCATTTTATGTTGCTATACATTGCTGTTGTGAAATGTCTTGAACAGTGATGGGAATAATGGCATTATTAATAAACGGCGTTACTAACAGCGATATTTTTTTCCAGTAACAGTCAAGTCAAGCCCATTTCGTTCATTTAACATATTTAATTTTGGCCGCATCCAAATTATTTGATATTTGAACACAATAGTTACTTTCCCTGGTAATTAGTTACTTTTATCATGATGTAACTCAGTAACTAGTAGCTATAACTAATTACTTTTTTAAAGTAGCATACCTTTTACGGGCCTTGAACTCTAAACAACCTGTTAAAAGCTATTAATTCAACTCTAAATTGAATTGGTGTTTGGAGTTTTAATATTTATGGTTATATTGATGTATTGTTATGAATCTCTTATGAGTTGTGTTTAGTTAAAGTTTTAGTTCCTGGAAAAACAATGATGAATTTTTGATGACTCATCCTGCATGTGACGTTTACTCCATTAAGAAAATTGTGCCAATTAAGTCAAATGAACGATCTATTATTGTACACCGGCCTGTTATTAAAGGAACAACAACTTTACATTTTTACTCGCTAAACATGCCACAGAATAAAATAAACTATGATTGCTTTACGTCAGTTAGTAAAAGCTGCTATGGAATCACGAGAGTAGTTCGCATCAAACAATGGTCATTTGTGTGCTTTTGGTTGTGCAGTTTCCTAGATGTTCATTCTTTGGTTGGATGTGATATATCTGCCTGTGATTTTAGAGAAACAATAACCCCAAACATGACCCCATCTACTGTATGTTTTCTGGTCAAATCTCATGGTAAACGATTTGGAACACTAGTGTTAGTTAGTGTTGTTACTACAAAGTATACACAGTTTTCCAGATGTTAAAAAACAACATTAGCATAAGGTATTTTAAAAAACATCTGTATGATGTCTTGTCCATCGAAGTGTCGTCATCCATCTTGAAACTTTTTCTCATCTAGCCTCAGTGCCTGATAGCCCCTCCCATTTTTGTTAATGTATTCCACACTTTACTTTTTAATCTAAATAAATGCATCATCTGGTTACTGTAAGTGTACTTCCTATTATTTATAATAAGTATATATACACTATAGAATAGTGTTAAGTCGTGCCTAAGTATGTGACTTGAGATTCAACCTCCTTTTAGACATCACCTACTCATCATCTAGTAAATAAAAGGGTAAAAAAAATAATAATCAAAATCTATTGGTATTATTTTAAGGGAAAATTTAATATTTTCTTGTGTGTGTAAACAACGGTTCTTCAATTCATCTAAACGGTTCATGACCTCATTGCAACAGCCATTCCATTACAACCAATGTGTAGAATAGAGTGTAGTTGTTACTTCAGTGCACAGAATATTAATAACAAATTCTTAGGAAAAATGAGTGCAATTTCCTTGCAGCGGTTAAGATCAAGGTTAAATGCTCTCTAGCACATACACTTTCCTGCGAAATGGTAAATTCTATATTTCAATAGCTGTGAAAACTTGGTGTGCATTACACAATCATCTTAGTGAGGCTCCTTAAACCTGGATAAAACAATCTCCAAAATCCCTCACAGATATTAGCAACAAAGCGAGAAATGTTTTATGTACCGTATATGCCGGTGTATAAGTCGACCCCCCCATTTTTCATTCGCAAACTTGGGTTTTCTGCTATACTCGCTGTA
>JAOUQX010000009.1:10658195-10670327 GCA_028566295.1 Liobagrus marginatus | reverse complement strand
GTGCGTGCGTGCGTGCGTGCGTGCGTGTCGGCATGTGCTGAAGTGTGAACTTGGGGATATTTTAGTCTGCTCCCTGATGTCACCACCTTGTTGTCTCACTGTCACAAGCACACAAATCAATAGCTACATCAGACACATTTTCAGGCTACGCCAGGATTTTTATTGTATACATTTTTGCCTCTGTCTGTTTGGATAGCATGTATCTTTCCATCTGCGGTTTCGATTTGTATATAAACCAAACGAAATTTTTAAGTATAGGTGGCAGTGTAAACCGCACTGTTCACATCTACGCCTGCATACATCATGCACATCTGGAGGATTCTAATCAACATCCCCCTAAAACACTGGAATTAATTCATCACTGTCTGGTTTCTCCATCTGCCTGTTTTTCTTTCAAACATTTCTGAAATGATCATCAGGGTGACTTCTTGTTGTTATGAGTTGCAAATGAATAGACAATTCTGCGTTTTCATCCTAAAGAATGCGACTTGAAATGCGGCTAGATGAGCGTTCCATTTTAGTTTTAAACCCAAAGCATAATATGGACCTGGGTCAGGTTTAATACTCAAACGCAACGGCTACTTTAACTGGATAAAGCTAGTTGTGTCCAGGCAGCCTTCCTGACAGACTCAGTCAAAAGAAATCACTGTGTGGCGACTCAGAAATTCAAAGCTACAAAAATGAGACCCGACTCGCAGCATACAGGATTTAATATAACCTGCTCAAACTCGGCCTGATAGCTAATGTTTTATTAGCCATGTTTCATTTTGCTACAATCTATCGAACAGGATTTGTGCAAAACAGACCCAAAAGACTCAGAATGGATTCACTTTTAAATGCTACGTATACTCTTATAATGGTTTAATCCACGACTCTTCAGTAGCTGCAGGTTTTCCTTCCAGCCTGGTACGAGTCACACCTGCTTCTACTTGTTTTAACAGTTCATCTACGGCTCTGATTAACTAGGAAGTGTGCCACATATTTGGCTTGAATACAAACATGCAACACCTCTGCCCTTTGGGGATACAATTGCAAACTTCTGTTTTAATCAGACGAAAAGCTAGTGCCTACTTAGGCATTGTGTATTTCTAGGTATTGATAAAATGCTGTATGGTTTTAATACATTAGTATAATACTAGTATAATAATCCTACTACTAATAGTACTGTAGCTTTAGAATAACTGGCACAAACACACAGCAGCCACAGATCTCAAGGCTGAGCTCAGTCACGAAACTGGACTGAATTTACAGCGTCCACCCTTTCCCTCTAGACATGACACACTCACAACACCACACACACTTGCAGCAGCTGAGGAAATCAATAAGGCTCTGATAAATCACTGAATATTTTCGTGAAGGTTTAAAATCATCCTAGCCAGCCCCAACCATTGCTGTTTAGAAACTTAAACAGCTCAGTGTGACAAAACAGAATCAAGACCATGGCACACGTTATACTCCTTCCTTCATGCTGTGCAGCAATGGTGCTTACTGCTGAAGAAAATTAGTAACAGAAAAAGGTTTGGCAGTCCGGTTACGCAAACAATCATTACAGGCACACTCTTATTCTACACGCACACACACACACACACACACACACACACGCACACACACACACACACATACATACATAAGCACACACATACGTACGTACGCACACACATACGTACGCCAACACATACGTACGTACATACGCACACACGTACATACGCACACACATACGTACATACACACACAGATACGTACATACACACACACATACATACGCACACACATACGCACATACACACACACATACGTACATACACACACACATACGTACATACACACACACATACGTACATACACACACACACACATACATACGCACACACATACGTACATACGCACACACATACGTACATACGCACACACACACACACACACACGCACACGCACACACACCATTGGGATCTTGATGCAACCCTGGTAACAGATGATCTGTACAGGAACGTTTCACACAGATATTTGCATTCACGAGAGATACATTTTGTGTGTGAAGAGATAAAAGAGGGAAATCGCATTCATATCACTGCAGGTTAAGCAAAGCCTAATCAGTGTGTCAGCATGTTTACCTTGCACAGTCAAACACTGTTCACTCTTATAAAGATATAACGGCGTAATAATCAAATACAAACTGCATTAGGGTCTCAAAACAGTCGTACAATTAATCCACTACTATACATGATTCTAAGTGCAGTCGGGTTCTTAAGGTTTTATTTACTTATTTATTTATTTTAATGGAAATTCATAGTCAGAAATCACTGTTCTTTCTTTCTTGAACTAACCAATAAAAATGCATTTCCTTCGGTTTATGGTTTTCTTAACAGCCATTTAACTTTCATCTAAATACATCTAACAACTGCATTAAAATTATCGATATTAAATATATATCTTTTATTACTGGCGTATCTCTGGAATATTTGTACAAATTGGTCATTTTAGTTTTTTAAATAGACTGCATGTGTACATCTGAAAAGATGTCATCTGAAAAGATTACACTATATTTTACAATGCATAACATGACCAATAGAAAGAACCCCAGCAGCGATGTGCATGGGTAGAGCATCTCTTTGCTTGCAATTCTTAATAGCATGGATTCCAATGAATGTTGGAAATATTTTGATGCATGATTGCATCCTGCATTTCCTGCAAATTTTACAGGTACACTTTCATGCAAGTCTTTCATTCTACAACATCCCAAATGTGTATTATAGGATATAAAATCCAGGAGATCAGCAGTTAGAGAAATACTTATATCAGCCCCGTCTGGCAACAACTATCATGCCATGGCCGAAATCGCTGAGATCACATTTGTTCAGCAGTTTGATGTGAACATCCCGTGCTGCTGGTCGGACTCTGAATGAATTACATTCACATTTGTGGCATTTGGCACACATCCTTAACCAGAGCAACTTATACTTATCTCAATAATCCAACTAAGCAGTTGAGGGTTAAGGGTCTTGCTCAGGGGCCCAGTAGGGGCCGTGAATTGAACCCACATCTCATTTTCTGACGAGCAAGATTAGATGATCAGTGCAGTGTATTGTTGTTACATTACGATGTTTAAGAAAATTCATGGTTTAATAGATTTAAAGCTATTTAAGGTACTGCAATCTAAACACAGGTACAGCTAAATATTTTAGTCATGTGACCTACTAATAATATAGTGCAAGGTGTATGTAGTATTTTTTTTTTGTATTATTTAAGTCTGTCATTTATACTGAGATTCCTTTTTATTTAGCTAATCATAATTATTACAGATTTTGTTTCCTGTTTGCTCTTAACATTGTCGTCACTAGTGTGTGGTTATTATCCCTTTAAGACCTAAGGGAGTGCCGGCACTTCTGAGTGCGTGGCTCTGTTTAAGAGGCGCTGAAAAACTGAAACTAAATTGGTAGCACAATACTCTAGTGTAATCCATCAAATCCATTGAAACTACTTAAGTAGTCTCAACCTAATAATAGGGTGAAATCTTGATATTTCTAGACTAGTCTGCCATTGCATGAAATAACGCAGCATAAAGAAAAGGATCCCTTCAGCAATTTTAGAACTGTATTCTTGACTTCACTGCCATGTTTTCCCTGTGGTTTCTAATATAATTAAGACAGTTAGCTTTCATTGATAGCTTATACTTAGTACATCGACATCACTTCCCCCATGTCCTAACATCGTGCATATGAGCTGTACCTGATCAATAATCAATAACCATGTTCTCTGTGTAATCAAAACAAATCGGCTTCTAAATCCATCAGTAAATTCAACAAGTTAGACATAATCTTCTTTAGACTGTAAAGTGTGAAGCTCCTTCAGACCAAGCCCCCCCCACCAACACACACACACACACACACACACACACAGGATCTACCTGTGTTTAAAGGCTCGGTGACGGAGTCGGAGAGCACTGAGTGCTAAGTTCAGAGTCTTGTTGGAGTGAGAGACGCTGCGCTCCATACTATCACACAAAAACAAGTTACATAAACACAGTTATGTCCTCTTTTGCGTTCTCTCCTGTTCCTGTCCCTTACTTTTCCCCAGCGTGTGCATGCAATGCTGAAGAGGCTGCGGGTGTGTCCTTCATTCACATGACCATCTCACACCTAGTTGACAATTCTCCATCGTTACCGTCTTTGTCTCTATAGATGTGCACACACATTCATACGAGGCACATGCTGTGACTACTGTATTTCATCTCTCAGACACCATCACCAGGCCCTTACATTTCTCTGAACGAATTCAAGCGAACACAAACACCGATTATTGTCTGTTGCGCGATTAGATCCCTGAGATTTATTACCTGCATTGCTGTCTGCATCAAATGGCATTAAAATGGAGTCCATAGAATAATAAGAAACGAAAGCAAAAATAAAGCAATTAAACCATGATATAATTCCTTGTATATTGTAACTGTGGACATGTGACCAGTTATTCCCATAGCGGATAAATATTTCTTGCAAACAGTTCATTTGGAATGAGATCTCCAGACGACACTCTCCTGACTTTCTGGGTTTCTCATTATAGCTAGGCCTATCTTGGAGTATCTTTCCCATTCCACTCCAACATTCCTCTAAGCCCAAGTGACTCGCTGCTTCCTGCAGACTCTCATCTATTCCAAGGTTACTCCTTTCAAGTGCCGAGCTCTTTTGGAAGTCTTATTTTACCAAAACATGTTTCTTTGGTCCGGAAAGACCTACACTGAAAATAATGTATAACGTATACTGCTCCTGCAGTTTTCAGCCATTGACAGAGGTCAGGAGATCTCCACCCATCTGTTCCCCACCCCTGCTCCGCTCGAATTCAGTGCACCGGAGCTCTGTCGATGACGCGCACACCTCACACACACACACACACACACACACAGACACCCGGCACACCTGACAGGTAAAGCCTCTTCAGCTGGTGTCATCTAGCTCCCAGGCTTATCATATGGCTGTTGAAGGTTCCTCAGATAGCCTGGTGTAATGTTCCAGCCACCATCCAGGTGACTTATCCGCACTGAGACTGCAGCTAAACCACTGTTCTGACCTACATAGGCAAACTTCCCAGTGCTGCAGTACAGGATTAAGAGATATGATTGAGATCCTTTTGGCACGCATTGATAGCCAGAATATTTAGCTTAAGCCGTGAGTGTACAAAAAGATAATAAATCATTATCCTAAAGGAAAGGTCTGGCTTGCCTGTTATCAGTATTACTGATACTGGGCTTGTTCGTGTCTGTTAATGGCACCGATCTGACAAGGTAAAAAGTATTACATTTCCCCAGTAACATAGGATACACAATGTAGGACATGTCTTCCACAGGGAAGAGACAGACAGAAGGGGAAAAAGGAGCGCAACAGAAAAATAGATATTAGCTAGAAATCCAACAGAAAAAAGGGATTAAAACAACTAGAGAAGAAATGAAGCAAAAGAGAGTGCTCTGAGAACTAATCGAAGGTTGGTTACCTCAATGAGAATATATGGGATCAATGTGAGGTCAAGAACACCACATACTGTTAAACCATTTAAATGTCACGAACAGTGACCGGCTCTTGTCTTTTTCAGGAACGCAATAGCTATTTTCCAGAGACAGCATAAACAACAGACCTTAGAAACACATAAGCAAACAAAACCGTAAAGGTTTTTTCCTTTCTGTGTATGAAGTGATAAAACAGGTCCATGTCAACGTTTGCAGGGCTGGTCAGCTCTTTGGTGGTCATGGCTGTCACAATTGACTTTTTCTTTTTTGTATGTACACATCCCGTGCCTCCTCCCATAATCTGTCTTAATTGTTCAATCTCCTTTATTGATTTATTTGCATATTCTTTCCATGATTGTCGTTCTTTGCAATTATAATGTATAAAACCGTATTCTAGATCCTTCCTTTCCCCCCAATCTTCTTTTATAGGAAGTATATGCTAGTTACTATATTCTTATTCCAGTATCCTTCCATTAGTCCAATATACTTAATTTTAAATAAATATTGAAGCTTTACAGCTCTCAGTCACTTTTCCTTTCTCAAGAACATTAACTATAAAAATCGAAGTATTCACCCCTCAGACCCACACACTTGATTTCACTTTTGGAATGCAGCTATTTTGACCCCAAAAGCCACATCTTCCAGCAAGCCTCTGCTGTCTCACCTGTCTGCATCTACCCTCAAACCAACCCCAGATATTGTCTCAATTCTAACAGCTAGTTATGCCACTCGGCTCATTACTCAAAAGCCAACGAGTCCAAAGCAAGCTGGATGACAAGATAACAGTAGACAGATCTAAACACAGACCCACTGCTAAAAATAATAAATACAATTTAAACACACACACACACACACACACACACACACACACACACTGCTAAATCTGGCTAGATTTTTTGGGGATCCGTCCTGAAACAGGGAAGTCTACAAATGCTGTAATAGCCATGCTCCAGAACTGTCTTTAACGCTGATGTTAAAATCCCAATCCTCCAGGACAGCCAGTTTACATTAATGTTTCATTTTCCCAACCCAATCTAATCAGGTAACATGCAGAAACTGGAGCATTCGCAGACACTCGATATGGTCTGAATGTAGTAGGAGCTATAAAAATTTGTCATGACAATCCTGGCACGGCAAGCAAAACAATTATTCATTAAAGTGAAGCCATTCAGACTGCAATCTGTCCAGAGATCATATAAACCTAATTTTCAGATTACCTAACTGCGATCCTAAAGCCAGTGACAGTCAATATTAAAACATTAATGACATGGACACAATCTGCTCTAGTTGATTAATATTCTCTATATGCTTACTAGGTTTAATGATCTTTTCCTCCTTTGCATTTATGTCTACAGCTCCGCCGTCCCACTATTGATGTACCCTGCTCACAGAGCACATGGGGGTTAGTGCTTTTCCCACGGGCATAAAAGAAGTGCACAGAGTAGGATGCTTTGCATGTTATCTTGCATACACACCTGATAACCCTAACCCTAACCCTAACCCTAACCTCAAAGCTGTAGATGCTCTAGGTTGTACAAAGTCTATTCTCCAAATCCATAGGGTTTAAACCCTTAATATGAGATAACGTGGCAGCTGTAATAGATTATGCGGATTGTTATAAATTATTAGACTGATTTCATTCAATATTTCACCATTCACTTGAACCGAGTGGCAATATGCAACAAAACATTTCCAAGTATATATCTATCAAGCCATTCAACTAACTTTACACTTCTTCCTGTTTGTACCTGAATGCAATACTTGAATGTTGAGCAGAGCTCTTAAATTGGCCCTAGGTCTGGACATAACCCCGGGATGAAATGGAATAAAGAAGTCATGGTGGCCTTCACAGCCTACCACCACTGCGCCTCCCTCCAGATAAAACGCAGTGTGGGAAGTGGTAGCTCAGTGGTTAAGGTGTTGGGCTGCTGATCCGAAGATCGGGACCACTGCTACCACTGCTGGGCTCCTATCATTAAAATAGTTCACTTGTACGGTGGAAGAGTGTTTAGCGCTCCTGCCTCACAGCAAGAAGGTCATGGGTTTGATTGCCACCCAGGGTCTTCCTGTGTGGAGTTTGCATGTTCTCCCTGTGCTTGTTGGGGTTTTCCCCAGGTACTCCGGTTTCCTCCCGCTTCCAAAGGCATGCGATTGGGCATAGGTGAATTGGCTACTCTAAATTGTCCATAGCAGTGAATGTGAGTAGTTGTTCCCTCCAAGTGTTAGCCCTGAAATTAACTGCCGATTGTCTAGCATTAGTCCCTCCTCGCGCCCTAAGTTAGCTGGGATAAACTGCAGCGCCGGCGCGACCATGAACAGTATAGCGTTAGAAAATGGATGGATGGATACTTGTATATGAAGCCATATATTCTTTAAGTGAATAATGCTGCAACTAGACCCACATGCATCATGAGGCAAATATAAACCAAACCTCATGTTACCTGCAAAGATGTGACATCGTGGCAGCACCGGTCTTCCCAGCCCATTACACAAGCTACAGCATTAAGTAAACTTTCTTGCTCGATATTGGTCGATAAAGGTTTTCATATAGTCGTGCTCTATCTTCTGGGCCCTTACCTGCCTAAATCTACTGATCTATACATGCCTGTTCCAATAAACCACAGAGTGCTGTTTGCATGCATGTTGCTGTACTGCAGTTCCCCTTTATATTCTTGGCACAGCCACTTAGATTTAAGTCTACTTATCGAGCTATCTGTCCATCCATCTGTCTATTTTTCTATCCCTTTATCTGTCGAAGGGTATGCCTGCTGCTGCACTGTTGCATCCACAGTGTCTTGGCACCGAGTTATGAGTCACTAAGCATGGACGGCTTCACTTGGTGTTCTCGACGTCACAGCTACTTAAATAGAACAGCTACTGGGCTACAGTATTGTGCAAAGTGCAGTGGCCTGTCATGGCACTGTGATGATGTATAACTATTACATACCAGCATTAACAAGATGCAGGTGGCTATTTATAAATATACAGTTCAAAGTGCAAGAAACAGCAGAGAAAGAGTGACGAGCCGAAGATTAATATACAGTGAGCACTGTATGCCTTTTGAAATGGCCATTTGTATTTGTTCATTTACTTTTGTCTAGTATTTGAGTATGGCATTAAACTTTACCATACACTGAGTTCCGCATACGTTTGTGTGTTGAGCAGACATAAGACATAAGTGATAATCATATTTTACTAAACACTAAATTTGCTGTTAATCTGTTGCACAGTTACAATCCCCTTATTTAAGGATAAATGATTTTGTATTCCTGTTGCATCATATTAAAGGTTTGACAAATAATGTCTTAATATTGTGCATCAATGTAAACTGTTGTCTAACATGGCTGGGATCCAAATATACATCAAATGTTTTGTCCTGGTTGAGATGTCCTACACTGAGCTTGATGTGATAAAATGCACATTTAGATTTAGTGACACTGCGTTAGAATAGAATACATTAGGGCGAACAGATTAATATCATTAAATCGGAGTTGTATGCTTTGTTGTTAAGACAGATATCTTATCATCGTGCTTCTCATCATGCTTGAGATCGTGTTGTGATGTTAAAGCAAGTTCAGGTCTTGTTTTCTAGTGCTTCATCTTACTTCATGTTTTATCTTTGTCAGCATCAAGGCCAACAGAGTACGACATGCAGTGCAAAAGCAGCCTATTTCTGTGTGTGTGTGTGTGTGTGTGTGTGTGTGTGTGTGTGTGTGTGTGTGTGTGTGTGTGCGCGCACACAGCGAAACACACTGTTGTGAATCCCTGCATCCATTCTCCATCAGCATAACACACTAAGGCAAACCCAGACAATAAAGACAGCACACTGCTTATACAGACTCTACTACACATGCTGAGCGAGAGACAGGATGAAGACACAGAAAGATGGAGAGAATACAGTGAGACAAAGCAACACGACAGACATGTTACCTTTCTGGGGACGAAGATTTTTCTGAGTTGACGGACATGAGCAGAGGCTTCAAGCCGCTCGCTCCCAAAGGAACGACAGAGGCAACCAGGAAGAAATGAAACTAAATCTGCCTCTCCTTGTTTAGCGCCTCACTCTTCTCATCTCCTTTCCGTGCTGCCACTATAAGCCAGGGAGGAGGGCTGCCTCGTACTCTTCTGCTCCTCTCTTCCACCGTGAAGAAAAAAAAAAAAAGGATGGAGGGCAAACGATGAAACAGAGCTTGAAAAACAGAATGGAGGGGAGACGAAATCTTGCTGCGTTTGAGCACACTCCGACACCGTGCGGAGCCCCTCCTCACCCCTCTCCCTCCCTCCTTTTCTCCTTCTATGCTTCCGTCCTTTCGTTCATCTGCTTCTTTTACTTTATTTCAGGGAATATTTTCTTTCTCTTTGTTGATTCAGTTGTCCACTGATAACCTCTGAAATGAAGTGTGAAGCCCCCTCACACTGTCCACACTGGCTGCCAGCTGCTACCTCTTCCTCCTACCTCTCTCTCTCTCTCTCTCTCTCTCTCTCTATCTGTGTCTCAGCACCGGGGTTGGATCAGCAGGCCCTTCTGCAGCTCTCTGCACAACAACAGAGCTCTGAACGCAGCGGGCTAAACCACTGCCTGAGACGGAGGGGGAGGCTGTGCAAAGAGCGAGAGAAGCAAGTGTTCATCCTTCACACTAATTTTCCCCCATAAAATAGCTTGGCCCATGCCTGCCTCAACCCCTCCCTCCTTCCCTCTCTTACTTCCTCCTGTTACAACATTCTGTATCTCAGGGCAACAACGCACATATATATATATGCTTTTGGCCTCTGTCTCTTTTTCTCTCCCATCCCTCTTCCCGGTCTCTCTTCCTCTACCTCCTTCCATTTCACAGCTGTCTGATGTGCTGCTTTGTTTTGCTTTCTCTCTCCATCTATGTTGCTCTTTTCCCTTTGGTTATGAGACCAAACAGCAGATGTAGAACACCGGCAGGTGCTTTCTTATAGAGTGGCTGATTACATTTAATATGGCCTTGTAATCACAGTCAATTATGATTCATTTATTGAGGGACCCAATTAAAATATTCATCATTGTTCAGTCCCTAGCAAGAGCCTATTACATTGTCCCTACATGCGACAAAACCAAAACAGCATACAGGCCTTAAATATCAGCCAACATTATAAAGAGTATATAGGCCAAAGCGCTTACACTATAACCTCCTAAGCACTTCCTGTATGCTTAACAGCATGTTTATGCAAAACCGTACTTCTGACAAACAGCTGAGAGCATCGAACAAACGTGCACTGATGACAAAACGCACGCACAGACACACGAACAGCAAAGACATCAGATATCCACGTTCTAAGACGGTAAGTGTAAAAATCATTAGGCATTGCCATGAACATTACACTGTAAGAAAACTTTGTCTGCCTACACACACATGCAAATGAGACCACAGGCAAATGAGACCAGGTGCATGTTTTAACCCTGTAAGGTATTCTGGGAATTTTTTTTTTTAACCATAGAAGCCATAAAGCTAACCCATGTTTAAACAGGAACCTGGGCTCGGACGATGCAGTGAATTTTGTAGAAATGAGGAGTGATGACCTTGATGCTGAAAAGGCTGTCCTATATACAACGAGTAGAGTTCAGCCTTCTGTTTATTGTCAGGTGTACTACATACTAAGCATGTACTGTATAGTCAATATGAAACTCCGGGTAACTCCTAGCTTGGCCATAACGATCATGTCAATAGCAATAGCAAACTTCAACAATTAATACAATACTGTTGCACGTTTTTGGGGATAATTTGGATAACGTATTACTCCACACTTCTGTTAACATTTACTTTGTGACTGTATAGAATTGTGTGTGTGCATGCGTGTGTGTGTGTGTGTGTGTGTGTGGTCATAAATGTTAGGCAGGAAAAAAGCGCACAGTCTTTTCATCTCCTGTCATCATCTTTGTCTCTTCATCATCAGTAGTGGAAATAGGCCGTGTAAAGATAGCTGCAGCCTTAATATTGACTCCCAGAATACACAGAGAGAGAGAGAGAGAGAGAATCCGGTTCATTTCTCTCTTTACTCCTCTGCTTTTTTGCCTCTTCCCTCTCATCCTACAGCAAAAGTGCTCAGTGCGAGTGTGGGTGTGACTGTGTTCTCCTTCTCTGTTTCGTGTGAACTTGTTCTCTAGCTAATCACAGTTCAGACAGTTGCTATAGTGATGGAGTTGGTTTGTTCCAGTATACCGTCTGCTACGTCATAGAAAGTGTGGGGTTCTCAGGCAACCACTGCAGACATGGCGACGTGTGAGCACGCTTCGGTGTGTGGGTGTCATAAATACGTGTCTGGAACACACTGAATATTTCTGTCCCCTATCACCTTTTCAATGGGGGAGTTGGATGGATTGATGGGTAGATTCGATTTGATTTATATTTAGCAGGAAGTAACCTTCTTTTTTCCATGTTTTAAAGCTGATGGTCCAAGTGAGAGACAACAAGATCATTTAAAAATCATACAATTAGAATCTAAATACAATTTTGTCCCAGCATTCACTCAATAATTGTCATAAATAATTGTAAAAACGACAGATCGATATTAATAGGACAAAGATTGTGTGTCTGTGTGAGTGAGAGAGAGAGAGAGAGAGAGAGAGAGAGAGAGAGAGAGAGAGAGAGAGAGAGAGAGAGAGAGAGAGA
>JAOUQX010000009.1:10514625-10526181 GCA_028566295.1 Liobagrus marginatus | reverse complement strand
CAATCGGTCATGCCCTGAGGCGTTCCCATAGTGAGATACCTCACTCATGTTATCAGAGAACCGGGGTTACGTTAGTAACCTTTAGTTTGTGTTATTTAATTCAGAGGCTCAATAAATGTGCATTACAATTTTAACCGATTAAAAATATTTAAATTAATATTTACAACCAATCAATAACAAATGCTTCAAACGAGCAATAGACTTCTTTTTACCCCACACTTCTATAAATAACCAGAAAGGGATATGTACATGAGAATATACTTGTGGCAAAAGAATATTAAACCCGTTTGGAAAACAGGTCTGCGGTTACCAACACTTGTTTTTTATTAGAAAACAACCTTAAATGACAAAAAACATCTTTCGAAAGATTTTATCGGAAGTGTAATTGTTTTTTTTATTACGTCCCATTCGTTTACATGGAGAGGACAGGGTTTATGACCTGTACTGCATCCATCCACCAGGGGGTGATCAAAGAGCCCACAGCTTCACTTTTCCCAGGACGGATGAAGCACATCCCCATACTGCTAACATTGTGGCAACATTACACCATTTCTTTTACAACAAAAATGGCCATTTTTGGTACTTTAATTGGCTTTTTTTTTAATGTACAACCAGATAGTCTGAAAAAAAGGCAATGGCAAATTGACAAGGATTAATTAAATAGCTTTATTTTTCAACATCAAAAACATTATGAATATGCAGGTTTAAGATAAATTTTTTACATACATAGTGAATTATGAAACTCCTAAGATTTCAACCCAAACTCGTACAAAACGTATGAAGACTTCCACTTGCAACAGTATCAATAAATACTGTAGGTTATAATAAGGGATGAAAAACTGAAAGGGGATGGGGGTGAGTCAATTGTACACAGCATTTTATTGTAAAAATACACCAAGTGAAAGTTTGTAAATGAACACAAATCTAAAATTCTTATGTAATAACAAACACTTCTTACAAAAGGACAGAAAAAAAAGACTAGGCTAACAGACAGCTAGTTGGACATGGCACCCATACGTGGCGGAGAGTGCCAGACAGCAGAGCTTGTGCGCTTGAAAAAGCGTGGTTTACTCATTAGGAAAATCTTTTCCAGTTTGGGCTGCTCAATATCCCCAAAGTAGGAATGCAGATCCAGTGGGTCATAAAATTGAGTCATAATGGCTTGCTGAAGTTGCATGCCTGTATATAGAACATACCTGCTTAATATACACATTTAAAACCAGAACGAATAAACGCCCAAAAAAACTGCACGCACACATCTTACCCTCAGCCCAAGAAGGAATGGGTTTCCTAGGAGCCGATTCATCATCTGTCGAGTCATCACTGTTCTGGTTCATGCCATAGTCCTCTGGATTGACCAAAGCAGTAACCTTCTTGCCTTTGGGTGTAATCTGGTAGGACTGAGGACACTGCTGTAAGATAAGGAATAGAGATCATTCCCTAGTGCGGACCAACCACATCATTTAGACACTAAGAATTTTACAATGACACAATAAGTGGCACTGATCAAACGAATACAGTCGGCAACGTTAAAGCGCTGTCCCAGAGAGAACAGCCGAGCGCCATTATACACAATTTCATCACAGCGCACATGATTAATGAAGTAATGTAAGAGTATGATGTACTGAAAAAGAATTTGCAGCATGTCAATGTTTAAAAGCAGCAAATCTGCTTTTATTAATATTTTAGTAGTTCAATACAACTGCAATTTCAAATGTTCCATTAATACCTTTACAATTTTTCTTTTTATAGTTACATATTGGAAGAATATAGGTGGCCTAATTAGATATCTGATTAATAAACAAGATGATAAACCGTGACTTACCTCTAGATCTACAGTAACATTTAGTCCCGCTCCCTTATCCACAGTCTTATGCGCTGCACCTTTGCCCACAGGAGTTTTCATGGCTGATTGCTAAAGGAGAAAGAAAAAATTGCTAGTAATATCTAAAAAGAAGAGAACGTACATGTAAAAAGTAGGACAAAAAAAAAAACAAAAAACTTACCTCAATATCTACAGTAACATTTAGTGCAGGACTGTTTGGAATTGTGGCTTTAAGAGTTTTGCTGAGGGGCAGGTTAACGACAGTCTGAAAAATGGGCAATGTGTTAGTTATTACAACAGTTAATGCTACGTTTACATGAAGGATAACAGTTATTTATAAATCATTTAGCATACAGTGGTTGTAGTGGACACAGCAGCATATTTCTGTTTGGCCAGTTTCTCCTCCTCAGCCTCTTTCTGCTCCTTTTCCTAATCAAAAAAACCACACTTTAATAACCAATAATAACATTTTAAATACCAGTTGTCATTCGTCCCTATGTAACATGTCCTATGTAAAAGGTATTTGAATTACAGTATTCGAGGTTAGACACTGACCTTCCTCCTCTTTTCCTCAAGCGCTTGCCTCTCCTTTTCCTTGGCTGCCCGCTCTAACTCCTTTTGAAGAGCTATCGCCTTCTCCTGCTCTACTCTCTCCCTTTCCAGCCGCTCTCTGAAACGGTGCAATTACCCATTAGATGCGCGTTACATAGAATTCAATAGTGTGTTTGGCTGGGACCATATAGGACCAACCTCTCAGCAACAGCCTGTCTTTCATGCTCCCTCTCGTCACGTTGCTTTTCCCGCTCACGCTCCCTCTCCTTCTCTTGCTCCTTCTTCAGCTCTAGAGCACGAGCGGCCTCGGCTTGTTTGTGGGCCTTCTCACGCTCCTCCTCGGCTTTGCGCTTGGCCAACAGCGCCAGATGTCGCCGCTCCTCCACCTCCTGTAGGAAAAACAAACAAAAAACACACTTTAGTGTCACAAACAATAAGGATGGCTAACACGCACTTACATTAAATTCTAGCTCAAACATATTTAAGCTTTCAACACTTAGTCATAATAGATAAGCACAAGTCAAGTAGAACAAGTATACTAAATGACTTAAGGTGGATTCATCAAGCTTGTACAAAGATTGCTCTCAGGGGGCGTGGGACAACAAACATCTAACAGTGGCTCTTTTTTCCAACAGGTTTGGTGCACTTGTGTAATTTTACAAATCAGAATTTAAATATTAATTGATGGAGATTTTAAAGCACTCTTGTACAAGGCATTTAAAACACTTGTATTAACACTCTGTATAAGGGCATCTGCTAAATGCTGTAAATATATTTGTCTCTTGTGACTTGCATGACAAGGTCAAATTTTAGGGCAAATTACCGCAGAAAGCCAGTTCACTGCTATTCTTTGACGTATTATTTGCCTCCCATCTTCCGTTCTGATACAAGTTAGAATAAATATTATAATGTGGCTAATACAATATTTTAATTATGGTTATATTTTTGAATAGTCTATTTTTTGTAATACCATCAGACACCACCAGAAGGCAGCACTAACAGAAAATAAGGCATCATTGTATTAACCATACAAGAGTGGGGAACTGCGAATGTGGACACTGTACAGAATGTAATGTACGGAAATTGCAATAACAAATTTAAGTTTGAAACAGTTAAAATAAAAAACATCCAGAAAACCTTTACACAGTAAGAGTTAGGGTGTAAAGGTGACTCACAGCTTGTTGAAGCGTTTTCTTCTGTGCTACTTCTTGTTTCCTGCGAGTTTCCATTTCCTCTTGACGCTTAGATGCTACTTTTGTCTTGGCTTTCTCCATAGCAAGCCGCTCCACACGCAGCTGGCAATGGAAAAACAAAAGTTGACAATCAAGACCCAAGCCTGCTTAGCATGTACAAATAAACCTACAAATTACAGATGCAACTTTATAAAATAAATAAAAAGCCCGACACCTGTAATGGTAAAGTCAACTGACCAAGTCACTTTTCTTCTCCATTTGTGCCATTTTCTTTCTCTTTTCCTGCTCCTTCTCCTTCTCCACTTTAACACGGGCCTCCACGACTCGTCTCAAACGCTCGTCGTGTTTTCTTAACAAATAATTTTATTGCGTACATTATCAAAAGCAGGCACAAGCACACATTATACAAACATGCACCATCATACTTTTTTATTTCTTCTTGTTTCCTCCTCCTCTCTTCCTCCAGCTTCTTCTTTCTTTCATTTTCCAGTTCAATCTTCTTGTTTAGTGCATCATATTTAAGTCGCTCTCGCTCCTGATTAAAAAAGGAGGTAGCTCAGTAAGAGCAACGATAACCATAGCTACACAGAGGCAAGTCTAAGATGCTGGGTGATTCATTTAATTGGGATGAAAATCAGTATGACTAAATGGTCCACAGCCAAAGTGTTGAGTAGTGAAAGCACAACAAACACCAATTCCTTCAAGATCGTTTATAAAGGTTATTTGGGCCCTTGACCCAAATTCCTAGTAGAAAGTTTAGTTCATAGTTCTACACCATAGATTAAACCATTATGCCCAATTTGGGACCAGTGACAATATCAGACCTATTAACCTTTTTAGTTGGAGTATAATTTGCAACCATTTGTTTGAGTACAGTCAGTATACTGGAATACGGCAAAACGGAAAACGCGCATGCAAGTGGAGAGACATTTTTTCCTTTAAAAAGAATTTTAATAAATTGTAGTTTGTTTTATGCTGTATTTAATGTGTCATGTGTGCAGTTAAGTTGTGCAATGAATTTTGTTGCAGTACATGAATCCGTGAACATGATAAACGGTGCTTTCAGTTTCCATGCGCATTTCATTTGTTCTGGTAAAATAAACAGTAAAAATAAATAAATACATTTTTTTTTTTTTTGAAAAAAATTGCAGTCACACGTGCAACTGAGATCACTATAGCTGCCAACGGCATGTTGGAAGCATGTGAAAAAAATCGGCGCATCTCTAACGTAGGAGCTGTGACGACGTATGATGACCTGTAACGGTATAGCAGCGGTGTCAGATTTCTTACGGGAATATATTCAACTCTACCACTTCACCCTCTGTTTCAAAAGCCAGAATTGGGATTGGGCCTAATAATAATGATGGCGCAACTACTGTGGACTAAACAACTGAACTGATTCTCCCCAAAAGGTTAGATGAAAAAGGTAAGCAAGCCAGTTACATGTGTGCGCACACACACCAGAAAAACGACAATGTTTGCACTTACCACTGAGCCAGTGCGCAACTGTGGGAACAGAAAGAATAGGATTACAACCAACAGTGATCAAATATCTACAACCGAAACAATTCCCAATAACAATACCCAAACTATCTGGGGAAAGCCCTTGGTAACTCGTGAAATGTTTAGCATGAATGGCGTGTGCGTTGAGCAGAAAATTACCTTGACATCAAGTTTCCCGCTCTGTTTAACGAAAGACTTCATGACTGAAGTACGCCCGAGAGAGCTCGGAGTCATCATTAGAAGCTGGTTCTTCTGCACCGTGTGCAGGAAGGAGCGCATGCCTGGTGCAATGTCCTGTAATGGCAATAAATAAATAAATAAATAAAAGTATGTAACAGTTGATCTTCAAAGTTCAAAGTTTATTGGTCACATGTACATTATACGTGGTACAACATACAGTGAAATGCTTTGATCTGAAAGTAATCATATTTTCGCTAATGTTCAAATTGTGAAACAAGATTGATATTCTTTATGGCCACGCGAGGAGAAAGTTGGGATTTTTTAAAATATGCTTTATATTATTGGTCAAAAAAAATGGAATCCGTCTTACAGTCAGGCACTTGGGAGGCGAGCGCTTCTTTTTGGGGGTGCAAATTATAGCCGTGGCTGCTTCTGCAGCTGCACGTTTGGAAGCTGTAGCATGCCCAGACTATGCAGGATTCCAAACCAGAGAAGGCAATGAAAAAATTAATAAAGCAAATATTGATCACCAAATACAGCATAATAAGCTAATTGCCCAGTTTTGTTTCCATTTGTGTGCAGCTAGAATCAAAATGCCAAGTAGGTGTTTAAATGCAAGTTAAAAATAATTAAATAAAACACACTTGGTTTTTGAGCGAAATTTAGCAGACAGCACTAATGAACAGCTTTACCTCCGCTTGGGCTGGCTCCGTTTCAGCATTTGAGTCTGCTGCTGGTGTTTCCACGGTAGCCACCCTATAACAGAGGCAGCGCTTCATTTCTGATACATTAGCTCTGTTCACTCCGCTAGATCCATAACTAAACATTAAGTTGAAGGAACAAATGCAAACATTTTACTTACTCTCCCAAGCAGTCCGCCACCACCTTGTCATTGTCTTCCGGCTCTTTGTTCACAGACACATCACCTAAACGAACATGGAAAAAAATGAGCACAAAAGCAATACTTTCGAACAGCAACAAAACACAAGTACTAAGTTTTACATGAACCACAAACAACACGATCTGCTCACACTTTGGAAAGCCACAACTACTAATAGTAAGAATTAGTAAAGCTAGTTACTGACAAAATCCACAGTTAAGCTCCGCCCAGCTTTATACACATGAGGCAAGTGATCAAATACAGTGGAACCTCGGGTTACGAATTTAATTCGTTCGGGAACTTTACTCGTAACCTGAAAAGTTCGTATCCCGATACGAATTCCCCCATAAGAATTAACAGAAACTTCGGTAATTCATTCTGGACAACCAAAAATATTACTTTAAAAATAAAAATAAAGCTAATATCCATCAATATTATTTACTTTTAACATGTTATATTGAAATCATACCAAATAAAAACATGAGAGGAAAACATTATCTTTACTGGGTACTTTACCTTTGAGAAGACTCGCTACTCGCTTTTACAGCGTATACACAAGATGGACTACGATATAATAAGCACAATACAGTGTATACGATACTGTTCACTAACGAATATTAACAAAATAAAGACAGTGTTAACACGAACGTTGAGACGCAACGCTCTCGCTAGGTACACAGGACGCTAACTGATGCGACGGTCACGTGGCGTGGGTGTGTGTGCGCGCAGCACTATGAACACGCGGTATGTGACAAACACGCACACGGTCTACAGCGCCCTCAGGCGGGCGTCCAGTCCACAGTCCCTTCACGTGACAGCGTTGAGCTGCGATACGAAAAGAACCAACTTGCTTGCGATTCTTTGGCGCACGACGTTCGGATCCCGAAATCTTGTTCGTAACCAGGGGCAAAGTTTTTGACAAACTGTGATTCGTAACCTGAATTATACGTAAGCCAGGGCGCTCATAAGCAGAGGTTCCACTGTACAAGCTTTTCTACTATTTTTATTAAGGAGTTTTGAGATGTTCCCATGGCTTTTAATGCTTTCTGTACATTTGTAGGCACCATATGTAAACAGCTCCTTATGCAGCGATGTCACATCCTGTAGCAGTCGCTTTTTTTGTACGTCACCTGATACAGGTCCATAAACATAGACCACTGATCTACAATTGACAGATTAACAGCAATCATTATGACTGACAAATTATGTCTCATCAATTTTACACACTAAATTACATCAACATACAAGTATAGCTTGAGCTCACCAATGATGGGCGCCTGGCTGGTGCGAGGCTTGAACCCTGACCCTCTGATCACTGACCCAGAGCCTTACCATGTTTCCAAAATGAAATTTCTTAAGAACGAAAACTTAATTACCAAAGCTATGGTTTCAGATACTGTCTTTACTGCCTAGGGCTCAAAGAACTTCAGATTTGAGCCTGTGCAATTGTGCTTTTGAAATCTCACCACTGATGCTGCTGCTGCATGTCGAGTTGCCCAACCTGGCTTTCTTTCTCAAGAAAGAGCGTTGAGAAGCTCGTCTTACTGCTTCTTTCGTCATGCTATTCCTGAGGTCTGCCAAGGAGCACCGCACCACCATGGAGTGAAGTGATGAGCTTGACGTTGATGCCTGCTCACCTGAAGCTGAGGTGGTAAGCGTCGGTGCACAACAGCTCGGAGAAGGTTGGGGAAGCTTTTCAGCAGGTGACTGTTCCAACAGATGACCTTCATCTGTTGGGACCTTCACTATGACCAGTGTCTGCACATCAGATAAGCTGATTGATTCCTCTTCTTTACGCTCCGGTTTGTTTGAACCCTTTTCAATTTCACAGGACTGTGGGGAAGCTGCCAGCTCTTCATGTACCTTCTCCATTGCCTTAGCAGAGGCTTTGATCCGAGCGCTACGTTTGACTGGCTCGCCGTCTACAGCTGTTGCCGTGGCGCCTTTATTACGGCGTGTGTGGCGGACAGAGTCCTCGGTCACACTGTCCATACTGTTAGTGGGGACTTGTGTAACCACTAACTCAGAGATTGAATCTAAAGTCATCTGGACCGAAGAACGAAGGTTACTGCGCCTGCCCTTAGAGAAACTAAAAAAATAAATAAAAGACTGTTAGATTTTCAAACAACCTTGAAAATTTTCAATGAAAGGCAAATATAGAATTTTTGCTGATTCATGCAGTCAAATGCATCCACGTTTCACCGAATGCAGAAATGATGCACACCATTTGTGCTGGAAAGAGTAGTTAAATATATCCCCTACAAATTTGGATTAAATGCAGTTTTGGAAATAATAACTATAGATGGCAAATTTCCTGTTGAAAGGTGGCACCGTATAGTATGCCATTGACGCAGCACATGCACATAGTGTTTCAAATTCAAATCTTATTGATCACATACATGCAGTGAAATGTTTTTATTCCGCATATCCCATCTTATGAATTTGAACGCTGGGGTCAGAGTGCAGGATCAACCAGAATGTGCGGCACCACTGGAACAACTTAGGTTAAGGGCCTTGCTCAAGGACCCAATGATGGTAGCATGTCTGGTACAAGGCTTGAACCCCAACCATCTGATCACTGACCCAGAGCCTTACCATTGAGCTACCACCAGTTCAGTAGTATAAGCTCATCACCCTCACCGTCTTTTGGCACGAGCTTCACCGAACTCCGTGGATACTCGTTTCCTACGGTTTGTCTTTTTTTGCGATGGTGTCTTAGGCATGAGTTCTGGCTCAGTGCTAAAGTCACTGAAATACAAACCCAGAAAATTGGTTCATCTTCACATGACAAAACAATAATAGTAATAAAACATTGGGACTCAAATTTGGACTGACACTGTACCTTGAGAACATGCGCTTAGCCTCTTGCTGAATCTCCTGCACCCAGACCATGTGAACGCCATCAATTTCAGTTATGAACTCCTGCAGCTTTCCACTGAACACCTGTACAAGGGAACGTGTGGCCTCCAGCAGGGAACTCATGGCGGCGTTCTCTTAGAAGGTTTAAAAAAAAAAAACTTGGGGAAAGAGGGAGGACAAAAGAACAATAAAAATTAGACTATAAAATTGAGATAGATTATTCAGGAAAAGCAGTAACATGGTGTATGCCTTTTGTATGGATCAAGTCATCAAAGGGAGATTTTAAATTCTATTCTGACCTCTTAAATATAGCATACTAAAAGAGAAATGAGCAACAACAACAAAAAACCCACAAGGTGCATCAGAGGTAAAGTTAATTCAGAGGGTCAACATTGGCCCTAAAGATTTTTCCCAATATGAAAAATCCGTAAACGGTATGACAAATCAGAAACGTTTCTTTGTGGATAATGAAATTACAGCAGACCCACAGCACTGTAACATTAGCCACATTTGAGACCCGTTTATACCCCAAAGCTACCAGATTACGACACTCAGCTTCTGACAGTTATTCTAAATGGTTAAATAAAACGTGGTCAAAATAACTACGACATCATTGTCCGTCTCATGGTAATTGTTCGTCGAATTTGGGAAGGCGTTATTTCTTTTTATACAAACAGATTGCAGCTAGCTTGCTAGCTAACGGTGGCTAGTTAACTGAAATAACTTTAGCGCTGGGTAGAAAACCAAACTTATTAGAAACGTAGAAAACAGTAACATAACTCAGAATACCGACAGAAAACATGCAAATATATATGACTAAAACAGCAAAACAATGTCGTCACTTAGCAAAATTGCAACGGTAAAACGCTGAGATTTTAAACTTTGCTACCAACAAAAAGCTAACAATCAACTTCAGAATTTTTTTTGACTATTATACCTTTTGTTAAAAAAAATTTGATTTAACAGTTTACGTGACGTTTTCGTTCATAAATATTCACGTCCAACCGCTCGGATATTTTAACGTGTCTTTCAAACCACCCGCTCTAACCGGTTTATGTAGTTTTATTATAATTCTAAGCACACAGTCATAAAATATGTTAGCTTGCTAGCTAACGGTGGCTAGTTAACTGAGATAACTTTAGCGCTGGGTAGAAAAACAAACTTATTAGAAACGTAGAAAACAGTAACACATAACTCGGGATACCGACAGAAAGCATGAAAATATATATGACTAAAACAGCAAAACAATGTCGTTACTTAGCAAAATTGTAACGGTAAAACGCAGAGATTTTAAACTTTTCTACCAACAAAAAGCCAACAGAATCAACTTCGGAATTTTTTTTTGACTATTATACCTTTTGTTAAAAAAAACTTGACTTAACAGTTTACGTGACGTTTTCTTTCATAAATATTCACGTCCAACCGCTCGGATATTTTAACGTGTCTTTCAAACCACCCGCTCTAACCGGTTTATGTAGTTTTATTATAATTCTAAGCACACAGTCATAAAATATGCGTAATCTCATTGGTGAAAATAATTGTCCGTCACATTAAACATGACCAATCAAAACCAAGAAAAGACGACCGACACATCATGGGCCGGTCTCCAAAGGAAGTACGTATATACGGTCATCGCAAAATATTACTGGGTAATCCGGATCAACTGAACCACTCACCCAACTGAAACGGGAAGTAAACTGGGTTTTCCGTAAATAAAAGAAATTAATAAAAATAAAATAAAAATAAAAAACAATGTAAATAACTACAACATATAACCATTCTACATTTCAGAGCTCAAGAGTAAAGATATTGCATTCCATACTTTCATTACAATATACCACCCCCCTCTGGTGTTTAAGTTTACTAAAAATGGTATTGCTGTTATCATAGCACTTGGGGAGTGCGCGTTCTTGGGGAGTGATTTTGTGATTGGATCCGCCACCCGTCAGTCATTATATACTACTACTATAATAGGACAAATTGTTCTACGTAGGGCCTGGGGGCGGGGCTTCATGGACATGGCAATACAGGACCAACAATACTGGTCTTAACAAATGCAGCTTTAAAAGGAAAAAGAGGAAACGAGGGGGAAAATGATAACTAGGACATTAATAACATAAATATTTTTCTATAATCAATGAAATAAGACAGCTACAATGTGCCTGAAAGAACATTTATATAATTAGTACCTTTATCTTAGATATGTTAGGTTGGTAAAAAATTATTAATAATGTCAACACTTGTGCGGTATGAGCACTAGGGGGCGCATTAGCCTTACAAATAAAGCCCTAAAAATCCTCATGAATGATCCATATTCGGACTTTATTTAAAAATGAGCCACTGTTAGAAAGTTCAAAGTTTATTTGTCACATGTACATTATATGTGGTACAACATACAGTGAAAAGTTGTCCATCCATCCATTATCTAGCGCTTATCCTGTTCAGGGTCGTGGGGGCGCTGGAGTCTATCCCAGCTAACTTAGTGTCTGAGTTAGGGCGGGGTACATCCTGTACAATCAGCAGTTAATCACAGGACTAACGCTTAGAGACAGACAACCATTCAC
>JAOUQX010000009.1:10491903-10504176 GCA_028566295.1 Liobagrus marginatus | reverse complement strand
AACTCGTATCTCGAGGTTCCACTGTACTTACAAAATCCAGTTAAGCCCCTCCCAACTTTCTACACATAAGGCAAGTGATCAAATACAAGCCTTTCTACTATTTTTTTATTAAGGTGTTTGGGAATGTTCCCATGGGTTTTAACGACCGTCTGTGCATTAATAGGCGTGATGTGAACGGCTACTTATGCAGCAATCTCATGTCTTGTAGCAGTCGCTTTTTTTTTAATAAGTCACCTGATACAGGTCCATAAACAGACCGCTCATCTACAATTGACAGATTAAGGCCAATCCTTATGACAGACAGATTATGACTCAATTCTACAAACTAAATGACATCCACATACAAGTATGTATGAGCTCACATGGAATTAAAATAAATTTTAAAAACAAGAGCAACTGAGGTTAAGGGGCTTGCTCAAGGACCCAATGACTGTAGCTTGCCTGGTGCAAGACTTGAATCCCAACCCACTGACCCAGAGCCTTACCATGTTTCCAAAACGAAGTTCCTTATGGGCGAAAATTTAATTACCAAAGCTATAGTTTCAGATACTGTCTTTACAGCCCAGGGTTCAAAGAACGCAAGATTTGAGCCGGTGCATTCGTGCTTTTGAAAACTCACCACTGATGCTGCCGCGGCATGTTGAGTCGCCGCGCCTGGCTTTCTTTCTCAAGAATGAGCGTCGAGAAGCTCGTCTTACTGCTTCCTTTGTCATGCTATTCCTGAGGTCTGCCAGGGAGCGCCGCACCACCAGGGAATGACGTGATGAGCTTGGCATTGATGCCTGCCCACCTGAAGCTGAGATGGGAAGCGGCGGTGCAGGACAGCTCTGAGAAGCTTGGAGAAGCTTTTCAGCAGGTGAAGGTCGCAGCAGATGACCTTCTGTTGGGACCTGTACCTGTACATCAGATAAGCTGATCGAGTCCTCTTTTCGCTCCAGTTTGCTTGAACCCTTTTCAATTTCAAGGGACTGTGGGACAGCTGCCAGCTCTTCCTCTACCTTCTCCTTTGCCTTAGCAGATGCTTTGATGCGAGTGCTGCGCTTGACTGGCTCGCTGTCCACAGCTGTTGCTGCAGTGGCTTTATTACGGCGTGTGCGGCGGACAGGCTCCTCAGCCACACTGTCAGTACTGTTACTAGGGACTTGTGTATCCACTAGCTCAGAGATGGAATCTAAAGTCACCTGGACCGAAGAACGGCGAATGTTACTGCGCCTTCCCTTAGAGAAACTAAAACAAAAACAAACGGAAAAGACTTAGATTTTCAAACATCCTTGAAGAGTTACAATGAAGTTTGGCTGATGCATGCTGTCAAATGAATCCACATTTCGCCGAACGCAGAAATTGTGCACACAGTTTGTGCTGTAAAAATTAGCTAAATATATTCCCTAGAAATTTGGATCAAATGCTGTTTTGGAAATAAATATAGTTTGTGAACTTCCTGTTTAAAGGGGGCACCATATAGTACTCCATTCACTCAGCACATGTACAGTGTTTCAGGAGAATAATCTCGTCACCCTCACCGTCTTCTGCTACGAGCTTCACTGAACTCCGTGGACACTCGTTTCCTACGTCTTGTCTTTTTCTGTGATGGGGTCTTAGGCATGAGTTCGGGCTCCATGCTAAAGTCACTAAAATACAAACCCAGAAAATTGGTTCATCTTCACATAATAGAAAACAATAACGGTAATAAAACATAGCAGATACAGTAGCATGTATTATGACTCAAATTTGGACTGAGACTGTACCTTGAGAACATGCGCTTAGCCTCTTGCTGAATCTCCTGCAGCCATACCATGTGAACATCATCAATTTCCTTGTTGAACTCCTGCAGCTTTCCATTGAACACCTGCACGAGAGAACGTGTGGCCTCCAGCAGGGAACTCATGGCTACGTTCTCTTAAAAAAAAAAGATTAGTGAAAGAGGGATGACGAAGGATCAACTAAAATTACCTTAAAATTATGCTAGATATTCAGGAAAGGCAGCAACATGGTGTATGCCTTTTGTGTGCATCAATTCATCAAATGGAGATTTTAAATGATATTCTGATCTCTTAAATATAGAATATTAAAAGAGAAATGCGCTTTAACAACAACAACAAAAAACCCCACAAGGTGCAGAAAAAAATTCCTAGTATGAAAAATCAGAAGTTTTTCTGTGTGCATAATGCAATGAAAAAAGTCCCACAACACGGTAACGTTATCCACATTTGAGACACATTTATGCCTCAACGTTATTAGACACGTTTATATCTCAAAGCTACTAGATTGCAACACTCTCGGCTGCCGTCAAAGTTAAAGTTATTCTAAATTGTTAACCAAGGTAAGGTCAAAATAACTACGACATTATTGTCCGTCCGATGGTAAGTGTTCGTCGTATTTGGGAAGGCGTTCATTATTTTTATACAAACAGATTGCAGCTAGCTTGCTAGCGGACAGTGGCTAGTTAGCTAAAAAAAATTAGCACTTGGTAGAAAAACAAGCTTATTAGAAACCTACAAATAAGTAATACATAACTCAGAATACCGACACAAAACATGAAAACATGACTAAAACAGCAAAACGATGTCCATACTTGTCAAAATTATAAAGACAAAACGCAGAGATGTTGGTAGCAAAGTTTAAAATCTCTGCGTTTTGTCTTTACAATTTTGACAAGTATGGACATCGTTTTGCAATTTCAGAAAGAAATCTGACTATTATACCTTTTGTTTAAAAAATAGGCCTAACAATTTACTTGACGTCGTCTTTCAGCCCCGCGTCTCCCTTTTTTCTCATAAACATTTAAATCCACCTGCGAAAACAAAGACAAAAACAGCAGCCCAACAACTCATTGGATATATGAAGCCGTCTTTTCAATCCACCCGCTCAAAACGGTTTACATAGTTCAAAATTCTAAGCGCACCAATCCTATGTTTCATGGTGAGCAATCTATGCGCAAAGTCATTGGTGCAAATAATTGTCCGTCACATTTAACATGACCAATCAAAACCAAGAAAAGACGAACGACAAGACATGGGCGGGCCTCCAAAGGATAAGAATGATAAAATCGCCAAATGTTATTGGGTAATCCGAATCATCTGAACCACCCACCCAACTGAAACCGGAAGGAAATTGGGTTTCCCGTATGTAAAAATACAATAAAATAAAAATATGAAATAAAATAAAATACTCAAAAAAAATATTTTTTTTAATTTTAAGGTACACTGCTCTTGAAATACTTTTAAATTAAGAAACCGTGAATAAAAGTATCTATTGATATACGGACATCATTTATATTAATCTATGCAGCTGGTGTTTACTAACATTTTTATTTAAATATGACGTTAATTCTTAGTTATGTCGTTAATTTCGCGAAATAACTTAAATTTCTGTTTTATTGAAACACAAATTTCATCCGCTTCAAAACATTAGATTGAACTAGATGCTCAGACGTTGATGTGTTGCCTTGGTTACCAAGCTAGCCTAGCGTTGATTCAGCTAGCTGGCTAGCTAAAGTGTAAGAATGTCAGTCATGTGCTCCTGGTTAGCCGGTTAATGCATAAACGTAATACATTTTAGCGATGTGTATTAATTTTAGCAATGAAGACCGTCTGCTTTTTCTGTCAGTTGGCCTGTTGATCAGCAAGGTAAGTCCGAGTTGGTCGGTTGGCTAAGAATGTTAGCTAGCTAACACTGTACTAGCTCGTGGATTAATTCAAGTCTAATCTATTAAGAAAATGTAAACAATAACCCAAGATGTTAGCAAAAAATCAAGAAACGTTAATGAATTGTTTGTTTAAATAAAGATTTGGGCGTGGCACCTAGCTAATTATTTATCTTCTCTGTCTTATCTTATTCATTCGTTAGACAAGCTGTTTTCTTTCCATTAACATCACGAGTTTATATAAAACTATAAACTATATATAGTCTTTGTTTGACACTATATTGACACCTTGAAATCCAACTCACTTGCACTTTGCTCCTGGATGCATTATGTCCTTGGGTTTTTAAAACGCTTAAAGTCAATCCTCTTATGTATTTTATTTTTAGTGAGATAAAGGGGGAAGACGCAATGAGCCTGTGCTTGAGGTTAAACCTGTAAGAAGAATGCAGTATTGACCAAGTGGACTGCAGTGCTCTACAAGATGAAGAAAATATTTCAATTCACTAAACGAAGAAAAGGCTCCCCAAGTGTGTCTGAAACAGCCAGTGTGCTTTCTGTCGGCTATGACCTGAAGGAAAAGGACTTGAGCAAGCTGCACAAGGCTGCATTCCTTGGAGATGTGGCTAAACTTAAACAGCTTGCCAAAAAGAGCGATTTAAACCAGCTTGATAAAGAGAACCGGTTAGTTGTGGACATATTACAATGTATTACCGGTACTGTTAATGTTAAGGATTTCTATGTTTCCAGCTTTCATGTTTCACTTACATAAATATTGATCACTAACTACTTTACTTGGACAGATCTGAACGTGTGAGGGTGCAAACAGATTGTAATAGATTGTCTATGTGATAATAAATACTGTACTTGTAAAAGTTCATTATGTGTGTGGTCACGGTCATGACTCTTTTTAATTACCAGGCTTGTGGTAAAGTCTTTACCATCCTCTTATTATTATTTATTTTTATTTTTTTCCATTTACTGAAAAATCTGAGAACATCATGTCCTAAAGACTGTCTGACACTCCTTTCATAAATGTATACCATATGGCTAAAAGTATGTGGAGACCTGCATGGATGTGTAGACTTTATACTAGCATTATGTTTTAAACTCTTAGCCTCCTGCTGAATGTGACTATTTTGAATCTCTTTGGTAAACTCCTTCAGCATCCTGCTGCTATCATTTGTAATAAATATTTTGTTGTTGTAGTTGTTGTTAAATAGCTCTAATACATACATAGATTTTTGTTATACTGTACGTGTATCGCTAAGTTTACAATTCCATTTAGAATGCTGCGAAACATGAATGACTCGAGATATATTGAAAAACAGCACTTGTGTTTTTGGGCTTGCAGAACACCACTTCATATAGCCTGCGTTTATGGACACACACATGTGGTTCAGTATTTGGTGGAAAACAAAGTCAAACTCAACCTATGTGACAATCAAAACCGCTCCGCCTTAATGAAGGTAGGACCAGATTTCTGTTTACTTTTTCTGAAAAATGCTATCTTATCAGTGACAGCCAAAAAAACTTCCCCTTTGTATATTTATAAACATGCTAAAATGTAAGTTCAATAATAACTTAACTTAAATTACGAACACTGTCATAATATTGCCATTTTACTTACAGTAACGTGCCTTCTTAAATGTTTGTTGTGTTTTCTGTGGAACTTGCTAGGCAGTGCAATGCCAACAGGATCACTGTGTGTCCTTCCTTCTGGAGCATGAGGCAGCTCCCAACTTGGTGGATATCAATGGAAACGCGTCAATACACTTGGCTGCCCGCATCCCCTCACTGCCTCTGGCCATGAAGCTCCTCGAACACAACGCAAATATCAATGCCCAGAACAAGGTGTAGCAACATCTTGGGTTTTCACCAGGACTTTCCATTTAGCATTCCATTAACTTTTTACTACTAAACAGGTGACGGATCCATTTCTGTTAGTGGATCTGAATGGCACCATCATATTGTATCCTCAGAACAGAAAAAAGAAAGGGCAAGATATCTATAGCTTTTCCAGCTTTCTGTGGGTGATAATGTGTTTTTTTCCTCTAGTATGCTCAGTGTTTCAGTTTTAAATAGTTACTAAAAGTATGTTTAGGTGTTGGGTAATTAAATAAATGCATGTGATTAGATTTTATTTACAAGGAGAGTAAAGTGTATTAAATTTGTCTGGTGGTTAAACATTTTGTTGAATGTGTTTTTAGGACGGCAATACTCCCTTGATATTGTCAGTGGAAGAGAATCATCTAGAGATGGCTGAATTTTTACTTAAGGAGGGAGCAGATGTCAATCTGCAGAACCAGGAACAACGGTAAGGCTGCAAGTCCTTAAATTGAAATCTCAAGTAAAAGATCAGTTTCTTGTCACCAAGAGTTCCTTTCTATCACCTATACATGCATACTGTAATTAAACTAAGCTGCCATGAACCTTTCACCTTTTTTCTGGCCAACAAGAACCCCTTTACTGATTGCTGCTTGCAATGGCCAAATCAGTCTGGTCCGACTGCTCTTGCAGTACAACGCTGATATCACTGTGAAGGATAATAAAGGGTGGTCGTCTGACGACTATGCTGTAATGAATGGGCATCATGCGTGAGTGCTTTGTTTGTTTATCTGTATGATTTTTATATTCAACCACAATAATTATTGCTCGAACGCTCCGTATTTGCTGAAACAGGACCGAGACCTAATCCAGTCTGATTTTCAGTTGTTCACATCTAATCAATGAGCATGGAGCAAAGAGGAAGCCTTTGCAGTCACCCTCCCATCATGCTTTCAATCAGAACAAGCAGACTTCACTATTGGGCAGTCCCCAGGCTGGCTTTGCTCTCGGTGGTCCAACATTAGGCAAAGAAGGTGAGTGCTGAAATAATCCCATTTGAACCCTAAGGTCTCTTATTGATAAATATGTAGAATGTGCTTTCTAAAAATCATGCGTTTCACATACTACACATGGTGTAGAATGAATAAATGAGCGTCAGATTTAACGTTAGTTATTGGGTATACTTTGTAGTAAATGCTGCCTCAGGAGACTTTAAACATATGGTCGATAGATGTGTATTTAATCTGTATAGTCTAGGTATGTTGTGTATTGTATTATCTTAAGTTTGAACTAAATGTACATTGTTGTTATTTACGTCACTACTTTAGAGAGCCACCAACATCCAGATCCAAATTCCTTGTGTGTAAAAAACATACTTGGCCAGTAAACCGTATTCTGACATGTTAAAACATTTTTATGCCTTTTGTATCCTTATCAGTGCCCAGACTGCTTATACCAGAGTAGTGTTGCATCTGAATTTTTTTCATTTTCTCCATTCGCATGTAAATGAATAACTGCAGGAGGAAGTGCAACGAAAGAAGGAAAAGGTTAGGAATAGGATAGAAACAACATTGTTTACCATCAATCAACTAGTTTATGAAACTATAGTGGGGTCCAATTTGTATTGAGTCTCATTAATTGAAACGTGTACTATGAAGACACTCCGAATTGGACCATTTAATGGAGTCCATGCCATCTTTAGTTAATGCTTCAAACCAAAACGCCAGATATTAAGAAATTCTGATTGTGTTTGCGCAAATGATTGCTGTGTGTTTTTTAAAAAATATAAGCACTTTCATTGGCCGCTGTAATTATTTGTACACAGCTGAAGCGTTCTCGTTAAAGATGACATGAGTAAACTAAACTAATGTATAAATCTCACCTGAAGTTGATTAAAAAGATGGAATTAGTTTCATACTAATACAATGCAAATATTTGGATCTCACTCTACTGAAAGTTGTATTGCTTAGGGAAAAAACCTTAAAATATATCCTCAGCATTATTAAAATAGATTCACAATTTAAATAAATGATGTGCAATTAATTAGTAAATTATGGTTTCCAGATACAGAAGACAATTCACGTGCAGACTCCCTCAGTAGGTAAGAAAATATGCAGAACAACTAGAATTATTTAGTTGATGGCGCTTGCATTTAAATATAAGACCATCTTCCTAATGAACGTACTTTTTAGAGCATCAAAAAGTGGTCCTGCTGATTCTTGGCACTCTTCAGATGATGATGACGATAATGAAGAGCTTGATCTGGGCCTAAAGGTATTCGTTAGTATGTGCAAATCTGCCTATTATGTATAAAGTAGCACCGTTTACTCTGCAAGTAACAACCTGTTTCCATAAGTGCATGTGACATAAATGAAAACTACACTATATAGGCTAGAAATCTTTTTTTTTTTTTTTTACTGACACACCCATAATTTTCACGAAACTGTTGCCACAATATTGCAAGCACTCCTACTATGCCTCAATGGTATAAGGCTCTGGGTCAGTGATCAGAGGGTCAGAGGTTCAAGCCTCGCACCAGGCATGCCACCGTCATTGGGTCCTTGAGCAAGGCCCTTAACCTCACCTGCTCCAGGGGCGCCGTTCGTTCTGGCTGATCCTGCGCTCTGACCCCAGCCTTCAAATTTGTATGCTGGGATATTCAGAATCAAAGAATTTCACTGTATGTTGTACTGTATGATGTGCATGTGACCAATAAACTCAACTTTAACTTAACTTTAGCACTAGGATGTCTCAATATTCTATAGCATTTAGCTTTCCTTTACCTGAAACTAAGACAAACACTGTTCTGCCATGACTGAACATGATTCTAGCAATTCTCCTGTGCACAAAACCCCCTGAGCTCCATGTAGACGTTGTGTGTGTTTTGGTTGAGCTGTAAGAACTAGTGTCCTGTACAAAAGCCTGAACTTAACCCCACCGACTATCTTTGGAATGAGCTGGAACACAGACTGCACCCCACACGCTTCACCCCACAAGCTTCACCCAACATTAGTGTCTGATTTCAGTCATCATTTTGTGGTTGTATGAACAATTCCCCAGAGCCACACTACAGAACCTAGTGAGAAGCCTTTCCAGCAGTCCCTAGCTTAATATACTGTACTTTAAAACCACATGCTTCGGATGTGATGGTCAGGTGTTCAAAAACGTTTAGTCATAGTGAAAAGACTGCCATGGGTCGTTATGTAGTACTCTTCACAGGCAATATAATAGACAGGTTCAGTGCTTCCTGCTTGGATGTAGTTTTTCTTAGATGAGATCCCGTTGCAACTTGGCCCAGTAATCTTTTTTTTTTTTTTCAGGTAGATTGAATGAGATTCATATATATATACTGTATATAGTACAACTGGAGGAAAACAATATAAAAGAAATATTAGCCAATTGTTTTTAAGAGCATTTTTAAGGCTTTGTTTTGCACAAAGAAAACCTCAAAATAAGATCAAACCTGTTCTGTTGTTGTAGAAACCTCAAAAACTAAACCTGACAAAACTCATGACCAAACCTGAAGGGAAAAGATGTAAGTATGAAAATGTCAGATGTTTGGTACCATCTCTCTGCTTGTGGTTGTGCTTTAACCTGAAACCCCTGCCCTATAGTCGCTGTGGATCAGGATCCAGAGAAATCCTGGAGTGGCACTGAGTCTGAGCCTATGACTGAGAGCAATGCAGTAGAACATGTGGCTTTCCCTGGTAGCAGTGCCTCCACCCAGCTTCCTGTAACCCATAAGCCTACTCCCTTTTCCAACCTTCCCCAGATGATCTCCACTCCCCTCATCAGCTCCCAAAAGGTAATCTGACCAGTTCTAAATTCTGGTTTTCTGTTCTTTCTTTCTATGCATTTCACCCCATCCTTGTTGGGTAGGCGATAAGTCTGAAGTCTCAGAGTTGCCACGTGGCAGCAAATCAGATGCAGATGCCAGTGAAAGTCCAGAGGAAGATGAATCAGATGAAGGTGATGACGCTGAAGACTCTGAAGATGAGGAGGAGGAGGATGAAGAAGAAGAAGAAAACGGTGATGATTATGATGATGATGATGAGCAGGAGGAAGAGACAGAGGACAGTGAAGAAGATGGAAACAATAAGGAAAGTGACTGTGAAAAAGCACAAAAGAAGAATACTAGTGTTGCAAAAACACAAGAAGGTAACGATGGGAGAGAATTTCCTGAGATGCAAAAGACATTTACAGCTGTAAAGGGAAGTGAGAAACACTGTGGTGTTCAGATGCAGTCACATGCCAACATGGAACCAACAATCCAGTGTAAGCCATCAAACACATCGGTTGAGAAAAGTGACCACGCTAAAGAGCACTTTAGATTGATGGATTCACAAAACAGTGATCTTACCGGAACAGCGGTGATACATGACCCGGAGGGAAAAAACATAATGCTTTCAGATATCCAAGATCATTTTATGGAGAAGGTCGTTCCATACACACTACATGCTGGCTGTTTATTATCAGGCATTCGAGTTGAGTCAACATTGTCTGATGAAGAGGAAAATGATTACAGTAACACATGTGCCACAGAGGCATTTAGAACAGCTCAATTAATTGCAGGAACTGAGCAAATTTTTAAAGGTAATGGTGATGATTATGATGAAGACAATGAAACTTTCAGTAATGATGGTGTTTCCCAATTTGCAGGAAATTCTTTAGTTGTACCAAATATCATGTCCAAACAACCTCATGAAATAGGTGATAAAAAATATATAACTAATGACATGAAAGCTCTGCCACATGCACTTTCTCAGTTGTCCACAGATTATGTCAAAGCAGATGATGATCGCAATCAAGAAAATGTGAATGACAAAACCGAGCCATCAAAATCAGTCTTGAACCGTATGAGACATAAAGAAGAACCTGAAAGCTCTGAAGACACCTCACCTGGCTCAGATGATGAAAAAGAAGGTTCAGTGGATGCTGACCAGTCTGATATTGGACGAGTAAATCCTACATTTTATGAGAGACATTGTAGAAGAGTTGCCGATTGGACAGCAATGCACAATAACTATGAGAACTTGCCAATATCCATGATTGTTGGCAGTGATGATTTAGAAGATTCAGATAGACCTATCAGGTTACCTGTGGAACTTGCTGCTAAGGATGGAGAATTCGTATACCCTGAAGAGATCCCACGATCAGTGATTGATGATATTGAGGTCACTTCAACTTCTGATAAGGATAGTGAAGACAAAGAGCATGAACATTTGAAGGTACAGGAGCAAGTACATCATACTATTCCAGCACTTGGAACATTGCAGCTAGAAGGAAGCTTTGCATCGTTTTACATGGGGGAATGGTGTTTTAAAAAACCGTAGCCTGTTTTGGTGCATTAAGCGGTAACTATAGTGGGTAACTATCTATAACGTCCATTCTGTCTGCTTCATATTCTGCATTTGAAATATCTGTAGTACACAATATACTTAATGCCATTTCATTTATTTGCTGCTTTTTCACTGAACGTAACAATACATTTCAAATTACTGTTAACAAATCTTTTTTTTTTTTCCCAGGAAAGAGAGGAAAAGTCATCTTCCGAAGAGGAATATGAGGAAGAGGACGTGGATGAAGAAAGTGATGAAGTACAAAATGAAAGCGCTGAGGTTGAGAATCTTCACAAAACAGAAACATCTAATAGGAGGGGTAAGGCTTAAAATCTTGTAGAACCAGGTATAGACAAAGCGTATAGAAGAAACGTATTTCATGAAGGTGCTTTAACTCTGCATTTTAGACTTTTTGTCAGAGTTAGGAATTGAAAGGGAAGATGAGAATGAGGATTCACCTTGGGACTCTGAGGTTAGTATTGTGCCACTTGTCGGCTTAGCGCCTCAAATAATATACAATCCTTTCTACAAAACTTATTTATACTGCACTGTAACACTCTTCTCTGTCAGTCTGGCTCGGACAGTCCAAGCAAAAAGGAGCAAAGTGGGCTGAACTCCCCAACTAAACCCATGGCCAGTATTCTTGAGGAGAGCAATGACGGTATGTCAACGACGCTATAGCACCGTTTCACTCTTACAGCTGAAAACAGTTTTAAACAGAACTTTGCTTCAGTAAACCACTTCGCAGCCATTTCATGCTTTTATTACAGTTTAGTACTTCTGTTTTTGTCAACTGATTTTATCCAAGCATTTCACTATGGACTTTGCTGTTATTAGATTTATAACGTAGTTATTTACGTATATTTCTTAGTAGTATTATTTTATTCAATAATTTATGGTTGATTGAACACATTCAACCACTTTTCTATAAATCTGCTATAATCGATTCCTTTTTTAGCCCTGCATTATATTCCATCTTTCTTAAGAGGATCAAAGCACAGTAGTGTATTCAGGAGTATTGCTCGGCCTGAAGATCAGAAGGCAGTGGGTATGCACATTAAATTGCTGCACGACGTCCTGCTTTTCACCAGGACTAAATATAGCCCATAACCTCCTGTTTTTCCCATTTTGCGTCACATTACGTTACTTTCTCGTGCATGTCACAGGTCTCCGTCCATAAAGGTTCATTTGTCTTTCTCCATATCTGTTGTCAGTGTCTATGTTGAACACAGCGGTCTGAACCGTTTGTGAGGTTACATCTGTTTTGCATGCTTTACAAAATGGTATTTCTCAGTCATTAGGTTTTTTGTTAATTGATCAAATGTTTTGGTTGCCATTGATTTCGTCTAGAAGTAATTGGCTTTTTAATATACTTGATTTAAAAAGGTTGGTTCTTGCAGCCAACCTTTTTATTTTTGTATATATATATCTATATGTGTATATATATATATATATGTGTTGGTATAT
>JAOUQX010000009.1:10462747-10473173 GCA_028566295.1 Liobagrus marginatus | reverse complement strand
TACAGCGAGTATAGCAGAAAACCCAAGTTTGCGACTGAAAAATGGGGGGGTCGACTTATACGCCGGCATATACGGTAGTCCAGTAGCCTGGCCTTTTAAAACACTTAATTCATCTGTAGTTACCACTTTATTGTGGTCCGGCTCATGGCACTACAAGGCATTATGCACAAACAGTCACATGCATGTTCACACACGTCGGCAATTTAGTGCAACCGATGTAACTACCAGCATGAAACTGTGTGTGTTTGCAGGTTGCGCACTCTGGTGAAAACTGCTAAGAAGAAGATTCGGGAACAGGATGGAGGAGAGCTGGGTTCTCCTCTGGGCAGTCTGAGAGGAGAGATGTCCAATAGACAGAATGAGACCGAAGGAACCGTCAGCAGGATGAAGATAAAAGTATGTCCTCACATGCAAAACAGATTATGTACAAGTGAAAACAAGGACAGTGTTTATCTTAGTGTACATGTATATTCCGACCAACAACTGATCGAGTTTTTGCTTTACTTTATTTGCTGCTTATTAATCGGTCGTCGTCATTTTTACTCGTACCAGGTACGTTATTTTAATCATTCTATCTCCTCCCTACCTGAATCTCTGCAGGTGGATGAGCTGCAGGTGCAGTTGGAACGGGAGGCGTCACGCAGCTCCCGGCTGGAAGACATGAACCGGGAGTTGAAGGAGCAGCTCAGCTCTCTGAAGAGTCTGGGTCGCAGTCATGAGCGTCTGGAGCGCAGTAAGCAGCAGCTGGAGGAGGAGGTGAGGGTTCTCCGCAAGAGGCTGGAGGCTGGGGTCATGGACCAGAGCCAGGCTGAGCAATTCCGTAAGGAGACAGAGGACAGGGCCAGACAGGAGATCCGCCATAAACTAGAGGAGATCAACCTCTTCCTGCAGGTACAGACAAAGGGGATATGGTAAAGCTCAAATGAGCAAATCCATCCAATCTGTGTGGACAAATGGTGGCTTAACCAATTAACCAAACAAAACCATTCACATGGGGACGATCATATGCAGGCTTTATATTGTACTATAATGTTGCTTACTACTCTTACGTATCATTTAAATCAGCTAAAAATATTTCTCTTAATACAACAGGTCTGACTAAAATAAAATATCTATCTAACCCAACCAGTTATTTATACTACCACAGCCTATTTTGTGACGATGTTTTGTAAGATACCGTCTCTGGGATGCCTATAATCCGGTATTATAAACATGCTGTTTATTGCAGACACAGGCAACATCTCAGGAAGCCCTGGAGCAGATGAAGGCTGCTAATGAGGCGAGTCAGAGAGCGGAGAAGGAACAGCGCATTAGAGAGCTGGAGGCCGACCTTAGTCGCGCACACACCACGCAGCAGGACTGTGTCGGGCAGAGAGATTCCATCCGCACAGAGCTCGAGCGGTACAGACAACTCTACACTGACGAGCTCAGACTCCGGAAGAGTCTTACTGCTAAACTCGAGAGGTAAGCCATGCACCAACACACAGTCTGCACAGTTAGAAGGAGCTTCCTGGTCCACACAGGTTGCTTTTTTTCTTCGTAACACTAAACTAGATATTTCATTTTGCGATGTGTTCTTGCAAGTCATACCGCTACAACACTGGGCAGAAACGGGTAATACAGTGCAGTGATTTCTTTACGATGTTTCTCATGATGAGGTCTAATGAGCGGCTTGCGGAGGCCAACGCAAAGTTACTGAGTGAGCGGCAGCGAAGCAAGTCTTTCCTTAGCAGCAGTATAATTAATGGGAGTCTGGGAGGACCTGCGCTCGACACACATCCCACTCTGGGTCCCCTGGGTTTGGGAGCGTCACTGATCAGCCCACTGGGAGAACAACCTACCAACCGTGTGGAGGCCTACCTGGCAAAGGTGAGCTGGAGCAGACTCGATTCGGTGTTCAGCAGGTGTTTGTTTGGGGTTTTCTTTTGAAACGTTTTTATTTTCAGTGTTAAATCACTTAAGAAATGAGAAATTCATCCAATAGGTACAATAGAAATCAACTATCAGCCATTTCCACTCCTCCTTTTCTACATCTGCAACTAACCATTGTTCTTCCACATTTCCTTCCTGTTCTATTTCTACCATTCCTTCGTTTTCCCCGGATTTCCTGTAGACTGTGCGCACATAACCTCTTCTGTTTTCTTACTTCTTCAGCTCCTAGCTCAAAAGTCTGTCTCTCACCTCTCCTCAGCCTGATTCATAAGCAGGTGTGTAGTTGGGTGTAACTCAAGTCACAAAAAGCATGCTTTTTTTTTTGTTGCATGAACTGTTTCGCCTTGACGATATTGTTTTTCCATCAAGCATGGAACATAATGTTCCGCGCCGTTTCCATTCCGCGCCTTCATTTTATAGCAACATGTTTGAATCCTAATTTTAGGCTTCATACTAAATATTTATTTTAATTAAAATAAAACCAACATTCGACTTGATGCTACACAGAATATTTTGTAGGTTATAATGATATAGACATGTTATGAGGTCATTCAGGCTGTGCTTTTGGCCTTTATTATTGAGTTCTGCAAAATAAAAGCAGCAGATAAATGATGTGCATAGCGCAATTATTTATTTATTTACAACTTATTTATGTATCCATCTGTCCTATGTAGATGCAGTCTGAACTAGAGAAAAACATATCAAAGGAGCTGGACTATGGTAAGCGCTTCGGTTTATGTCCCGTAATCCCGTAAGCATAATTGTTACACACATTATCAAAATCCAGTTTGGGAAGCCAAACTCCTCTGGCTGAAACCCATCTGCATTTTAAATTTCTTTTTGTCAGGTTCAAGTGAGCTAAAGGACGCCTCCACCCGGATGTCCCCAGTGGGTTCTGCTTGCGGATCCCAGAAGAATCTCAACTCAAATCTGAACATGGAGCAGGACTCACTGAGCAGAGCCACACAACAGTATCTGGAGGTTCTCAAACAGAACTACATGATCTGAAATAGTTTACACTAGAATAAGGCAGCGGTGCCCGAGTCGTTAGCACAATAAATATGACTGAAAGCTTTTTTTTGTGTAAATCGAAATTGTGTGTGGAGAGAAAACCAGTGCTTAATTTTTAATGTTATAATAATATTTTCTGTGGTGTTAAAATTCCTTTCACAGACTTTATGTACAAGTTTTCCTGGTGCTTCTGTGCTTGTTGTGAATCTTCACTGAAGTATTTAGGAACCGAACTGGTACTGGGTACACCCACTACACGAACTGCCCGTGAATCTGTGCAAAGTTAATGGATTGACACTTGCAAATAAGCTTTAAGGCAGAAAGCGTTCACTACAGACAGCTAGACGGGTCAGAGACTAGTGATGTGATGAGATGAGGGAAGCTGTAACCACAAGCCTTCAGGAGAAATTATACATAAAGCTTTTACACTAGCATCAAAAAGGCCAAAGCCTAAACACTAACACACCAATGTTCTTACTTGCATTACTGTTTTTATTTATGATGCATTGACAATGCACTTTGTACCTCAGATACTCAGGAGCAAAAAGACTTTTTTAAATAGTTAAGTGGCAATGAAAGCTATAGAGTTTGTAATAAATAGGTACATTTAGAGTGCTGCTACGTGTTTATGCCTATTACAAATAGTACTTAATAGTATTTTAATCATGCACTGATACCAGTGATATTTATATATACATGCTGAAATATTATTGCCAATTAATCATGACTTATGGTAGTTGAATTCCTTGGCCCATTTTGTATTCATTTCTGAGGCTTATACATTTCATTAATTGTTCTTTTGGTTTGAGACAACTAGAATTTGCCCTAGTGACTCCTTCACTGTAGCGCCACATCATGTGTCATGTGATATTGTATGGTACAGCGGTGTTTTTGAAGCATTCCAGTATTGCTGTTTATTTTTGAAAAATCTGACAAATTAAATGGTATAAAGCATAATAAAATCAGTTCCTTTTGTGTAATTTAAGTATAATCATTTGTTATCTCTGGTTCATCTGCAAATGAAGATTTCAGCAAACATAAAACCAAAAAACACCTGCAAAATCTGACTTATTAAACCACTTGAGAAAATAAATACTAAAATAGGAATCATATCTGAAACATTCACAATACAAAATCTGCCAATGTTGGTAGAATATGCACAAGGGAAAATACAAAATAAAAGCTGTTTATATACGTCATAATGTATATTTACAAAAGTCCTTTTCTGCATGGCTGTTAGGCTACAGGTCAATGTTCTGTATTAACGCTACTGATTAATGAAGCAGTCCCGCATACTCAATACGACTGTTTAACGAGTCCCTAGTGGCACTTTCACAGTGAAATTTGATATTAGACTTTGAGAGAGGCTTAAAAAAAAGGTCGAAAATCCCACATTTCAAAATTCATGTGAATCTCAGCTCATTCTCTAGTCCATATATTTTTGCTTTTAGGCTTTTTAATTCACCCTGAAGTTTCTTGGTGCGGGCATTTGACTGTCGAACTTCATGCAAGATGGCCAAGTCCTGATCTGGCCCCACGTTAAGAGTTACCTGAAAAAGGAATGAAAAGCATTAAGGTTTATATTAACAGGAGCTTAAATATATTTATTACATTGTGCACTATAATCATTCGTCCACTCCTATGGACGATTTAGAGTAGCCAATTCACCTATGCCCAATCGCATGCGTTTGGAGGCGGGAGGAAACCGGAGTATTAGTTTGTTATTTATAGTCCATTGTTTTTATCTAAGAAAACCTTTACAATGAGCTGATCACCTTAAAGAGTTGCTTTTCCACATCTTTGAGTTTCTGTCTCAGATGTTTGATGTCAGTTTTAAAGCCTTCCACCTCCATGGATCGCCTCTTTTCCAGAGCTTCATAACGCCGAGTCATTAACTGAAGGCGCGTGGCCATTTTACCAGAGCGCTCCTGTACGCCCACAAATACACATTGCATCATAGATATTCCACAGAGTTTCATTGATTCCACAGTTTCGTTTACATTTGTCTGCTTGCCTTGAAGATCTCACGACCTACATCTCCCTCCTCTCGGATTTGGGCCAGATCAGTCTCCAGACCAACACACTGCTCTCTGTACATGTCTGCTAACTTATGGGCTTGCTTCAAATCCTCTTGCAGTGCCTAAAGATGAAACGGTGCAACTCGTACATACAGTAATCAATAACGAGCTTTCTCAGACCTGATAAAGTCCCTTTCTAGTTACATCAGCTTGCTGTCTAGGTGGCTTCTCAGAGTTATTTAGAAAGATTACTTTTTGCAGCGTCAACGCGGCTGTGGGATTTGAACCCCCAACACCAGAACTGCAAATCAATCATGTTAATCACAGACACCATGTGATTTATTGTGCTTGGCAATCAGAAGAATAAGTAATACATTGAAATACAGTGGGTGATCGGACAACGAGCACTTTCATGAAAGATTTTTGTGTTCGGACAACGAACTAAAACGATCTTTCTAATCTACTTATTCTATCTGTAAAACTAATCGATGTTTTACATTCAACAGACTTTTGAAAATGGCGTGTTTTTGACTCGGTCCATGATGTCATTTCCAGGATGAAATGAGGTGAGTCAACAACGCGGCAACACGGCACTACACGGCTAATCCTGCAGAACAGAGAAAAGCAATCGACTTTGGACATGTTCTTTAACGCCCCATAAACAAAAAAGAAAAGACTGATTAATATGCAAGACTATATGTATTATTTTTGGAATAAATAAACTTAACTATACATACAAAATTTTTTTTATTTAATTTTTAGGGTCTCCAGAACTAATCGAATTCCCATAAAAAAAAAAAATCAATGATGGGTTAACGAACAATTCGGATCGCGAACATAGTCAAGGAACAGATTATGTTGGTTAACCGATCACCCACTGTGCTGTATTCATTAGGTGAATGCGTGCGTTTAATCACAGCCGCCACATTTACCGATCCTATTTTTCTGATTTAAAGAAGAGTAAAATTCTGGGACGCTAAAATAGTTTTTGAATGCAGACGCAGTTTCTCTGCTCTTACTCTGATCTCGTCACGATGATGCATTTGGCTGCTCTCAGGAGTGGGTTGAGTGAGGAGCACTGGGGCTGTGAAAGCTCTTGGCTGTTCGTGGAAGCTGCGCGTTTCCCTCAGCTTCTCCCCACACGAGTCCATCTCTCTCAGGAGCCTGTCTTTCTCCATCATCCAGCTCTTCTCGTGGGCTCGACTTTCGAACTTTAGCTGCAGGAAGTCTCTGGTGCTTTCGTAGAGCAAGTTCTGTGTGCGCTGGAGTCTGAAAAGAAGAAAAGGAGCAGAGTTCAGACTGAAGAAACGTATGCAATTTGTAGAAAGAATTCTTACTAAAGCTTGAAGGAATTAAAAACTACTATGTGGATCCATCAGAAGGATCGAATACTTCTCGGTTAACACGGCAATTCTCTCCTGGTCTCTCTGACGCTGGACCTGCGCCTCCTCCGTGTGAATTCTTCGGTCCTCCAACAGGGACTCCACCTGCTCTTTAGCCAGACGCGTCTGCTCCTCCAGCTGTGCTTGCAGTGCCTCTACCTAGCAACACCAATCGTAACACAGACTTCCTGTCAGACATCAAGAAGCCAACTTTGTATTTACGCTCACTTGTTTACGCACTGCTTTTGAATGGATAGCGTCACTGTTTTATTCTTTCACTCCATCATTTATAGTTTGTTTGTTTATACACGTCTTTGTTTAAGGTATAGATTTTTCATTGTATCTAGTGCCTGTTCGTGGGGAGTAGGTGGAAGGGTCCTGTGGTTTTTTCGGTTTTTGAGAACAGTATATTTTTTTGTATACCTGTTGTGAGACTTTTATCTGGCTTATTTTTCATTACAAAAAAACTGTTAAATAAAATTTCAAAAAAAGAAAAATTTAAAAGTTCAAAAAGAACAAATGCAGTTAAGGCACTACATTTTTAAAGACCATTCATAAAGTAGATTTTGAACGCTATAAACACACACCTGCAGTAGGAGTGTCTGGTTATCTTTCTTGTACTGCTCAGACTTGGTGTAATCTCCACTTTTGGAAAGTTTTTTACCTCCCTCTACAGAAGATAGATGCAAATGGTGACCAGAGACAAATTTAGCTCATAAACATAGAATTCATGAAAAGCAACAATTAACAAAAACCTTTAGATGATCCCGGCCTTGGTTTGGCTGCATTTCCTGACTCCTGGGTTCTGGGTTGGAGTTTCCTTTGTGGAATGGTGACCTAAAGAAAAGTGAACATGAAACTGATGTTCACCGTTCAAAATCTTCAACCGATGCAACCAACATTATAGACAGGAATTCAACCGAAATGAACCTTCTGACCTTGTGTGGAGGCTCTCTGTGAAAATAGGTGATCTCGCCAACATCTGGACCCACCAGCGCTAAAAGATGATGAATGTTCTTCCGGTCTTCAAGCTCTCTACATAGCAGTAACAGTAGACTGGAGTTTTAACTATTTTCACTTTGCCAACCCTGTGTTAAATACAATAAGGTGTTTGCTGATAGTACACCTTAAGGTCACTAAGCTTCTTAACTCAATTTTTTTTTGCCTATTTATTTTACTTTCTTTTTTATGTTTTATTCAACCAAAGATGTTTCATAAAGCTCTACGTAATATGAACCCAAATTTTGATGGAAACTCCTTCAATGAAAACAAGGCCATGATATTTCTGACATTTTCATAGCAACAACTACAACTTCATACATCTTTCATTTAGCACAACACCCCAAATAGAAAACAGTTGCACAATTTAGCACAGATGTGACCGACTCCTTACTGGATCCCTTTTCCTGTATTTTCTAAACAATCTTCTGCCACTTTAAAATGTGTTTATTGTGACATTATGGAGAATCCAAAATATTTGATCATTTATGTACATTTACATTTTGTAATACTTACATAACTTTGTAATCAAATAAAAACAGAGCATCATCTGTTAAAACAGGATTTTTGTTTATTTCCAGAAATTTTATCTTTGAATTTTTAGAGCTGTGGCAACCCTGTAAAACGTAAAAACAGGATTCTTACTTGATCTTGAGACGGTCGTTCTCAGCATACAAACGAAGAGCCTGTTCACGCTCCTGGAAGAGGTAAACCTGCATGTCGCTCAGAGCCTTCTGCAGCTCTGCGATCTCCTCCTCCCGTTGACGCACCTCCCACTGCAGCTTATGCTACAGGAACACAAAGGTTTCAACATACAAGACACAACCAGAGAATGACATTTTAACAATGTACATTTATAGATCAATACCCACACAAAAACACACAGACATAGGACCCATATATGGTCATTGTTCTTCCTGGAAAGCCCCACCTGGTCATCTGTAGTGCTCTTATACTTCTCCAGCAGCTGTAGAAGCCCATCGTGTTCTACATCAAACTGGGCCACTTTCTGCCTGTAAAACTCCAGCAGCTCCCGAGATGGTCGGAGATAAGCCAAGCGCTCCGAGATTGGGGGCAGAGGAGTCTCACACCTAATCCACGAAGAAGAACACACTATGAAGTGACAAGTCTTACTACTGTATTCTAGATTTCTTTTAATCCTGGTTCAAGAGATAGTGCTCGTTTGGAGTGATAGAACTCTAGTGTTGTGCAGAGAGCCCTGACCTCAACCCACCTGAACATGTGTGGGATGAACAGGAATACTGACTGCACCCCAGACCTCATTTACTTATACAGTATTAGTGTCTGATCTCACTAATACTATTGTACCTGAAACCCCTAACCCTGATGGAAAGCTTTTCCAGAAACTTCGAGATTTTAAGAATTGTAAAGACTCAGGACGTAGAGGTGAAGGTCAGGTCAGTGCTCCACAAATCTCTAGCCACCTCCACACACACTTTATGGACTCCTGAACACTTACCCTTCTGATACACGCTGCCGTGTTGGCGTATCCATCACACTTCTTATCGCCTGCTAAAACGGCAAATAGCAAAATCAAGAAACGGCTATAATATTTCTTTATAGTAGTTTTAACTAATAATTAACAACAAATTGTGAATTAAGCTTTAGAGTAAAAACAGCTCGTGTGTCTTGTTAAATATCGCGCGGTTGCCAGGTGGCAATGACGTAGAGCAGTGACGGGAAATTTAAACGGACAAATGGTCTGCGCTACAAAGGCGAGGCTATTAGTTCATTTGTTATAACGCGTACCTACAATACAACTAAAACGATTTTAATTAATCAGCAATAGCAAATTTTATCTGAACATATAACATAATGCAAAAAAATTTATGTTACTTAGCTAATATAAACATGTATTTGTCCGTTGTTAGCATTTCAAATTAATTTAAATATTATACTTTAATATAATTAGGATTTTCGCATGTCGTTAAAAATATCAATAAATTGAAATTTATCATTAAAAAATGCAATACAGTTAATTGTTACCTTTTATAGGGTACAGATTTGAACTTCTGTTTGTGTTTGCCCGTTAATCCGGAAGTTGATCAAGGTAGACCAGTGGGCATCAAAACAGCGTCTTTTATGCGCAAATACAGCGCAAGCGTTTTGAGTAGTTGCCAGTGGATGTTATCCGACGGCATCTTCGCATTTTATTTATCTTAATTTGAAACAGTCGTTACTTGGAATACTCTTTGTGGACCTATACCGTCATTAAATAGTAAATAAACAAAACGTTAATGCCATTAGGCAGCAAGAAATATTTTTACATCTAGGGAACGATTATCAGGTTAGCCAACTAGCACGGCATAGTGTAAAACTAGTTTAACCAGTTGGTAAACAGCTAGACCCAAACCTATGACTCGTAATGTATTGAACAAATAAGTTGCCTGGTTACTGCCTTGTGTCACATCAGCGAGGAAATTGCAGAGTTTATTATGCGACTGAACATGTTTAAATGCGGGTGGCAGGCTTTGAAAATCAGTAGAAAAGCGCTAACCGGCTCGGCGCAAATACGACGCTACAGCAGCGTAAGTTGATCCATTCGTCGGCTATTCTATAAATATTTTGCTGTTAATGTTAAAAGTTTTTCCTCTATAGGTGTATTATTCGGTGTAGAAAAAACATTGTTGTGGATAAGAGAACCAATAAATGATTATGTTGTAAATCTTCTAAAGGTCTGGCGGTTGTCCGGGAAGGGACCTTATCTGACTTGATTTTTTGACTGTTGGCTTTAACGCATGCGCATTGCAACTCCACCAATATGCCAGCAGTTAGAACTAGACAGAGCCGGCTGGGGTTCACGACCTGTAATGTCCAGAAACATGATCGTTTGCGTAGCTGATTTACTGTCTCTCAATTTACACACGCGCTTGTGCAAAAAAAAAAGAAAAAGATTCCACAGAGGAACCTTTTTTATACTGATCAAATCAAAGTACAGTGGTACCTCGGTATAAGAATGTCCCGGAATATGTAAAATTCAGTTTACAAATTGCAGCTCGTCAAAAAATGTGCTTCTGTTTACGGAAAAAATTGCAGAATGCGAATATGAGAAACGTCATGCGC
>JAOUQX010000009.1:10424950-10436381 GCA_028566295.1 Liobagrus marginatus | reverse complement strand
GATAGGATAGATAGATAGACCCTCACCGATGCACTTTTAAACGTGTATTTATAAGCATGTATGTACAAATGTTATTAAATGGTTATTTAGCCTGCCCTTTGATTTATAGTATAGTATTAATGAAATAGATAAATGAATAAAAACCTTTTATTATTTTAAACATACCGATGAAGTTATAGATACACTTTGGCTTGCCTTTCCAGTACACTCCCAGAAAGTATACAGGTACACCAGTGAGCATGATGACCAGTCCAACGCCGCAGACCACAGGCTCAGAGTACAGACTGAATCCCAGCAGCAAAACCCAGAACAGGAGGTAACACACAGGAACCAACAAACTCACCTGTGCAACAGGACACCATCACAGTATTGTGATTCAATGGAACTTTTCAATGTATTTATATATCAAGTAGCTTCAGCTTTAAATCCAGATTTAAATCCTAAAATGTACAAGGTAGAGGCAAACATGGCAAGCAAAAAGTCCCTGACATCACGAGGAAGACACAAAGGTAGGAACATGAATTAAAAAGGTACTCTGGCTACAGGAACTATAAATCATCGTTATACACAGGTGTGAAAAGCAAGACATGATGTGTTAAAGTTGGTTTGAAAGGACTTAAGTGTCCTGCACTCCTTCAGATGGTCAGGCGTACCAATACTTTTGTCCATATAAGTGTATTATACGTGTTGAAGGGGTGTTCTTTACGGTATAAATTTACAGTATTCAATATCCCAGCTAACACCTTCATATTCTGAGAACGGTCTAGAAACGTGATTTATAACGTTCCATAAATGAGAAAATATCCAGTTTGCGTAATGTTCCAAGAGCACCGTTTCTCTCGCCATTATGAGAACGTGCATTAATGTTATAAAAACCTCACATGAGCATTTAATAATGTTTTGTCTTAACATCTAAACATCTTAAAAGAACCTTAGCAAAAGCGATGGGAACGATCCCTGTAGGCTAGAATACCAGTGATTCTCTGGTGGACTGGTGGTCCCTCTAGCGGGCCTAGGAGATCCGTCTGGTGGGCTGTGTAGGCCGTGGTATACTGCCTAAAATTTTTTACTTGACAAATCGTGTTATTTTGTAATTATCTTATGATTTTTTATACATTTATTGATCAAAAACACTGAAGCCAAGTCAAAATGCATTGACTTGACCTACTACTGCTACAGCGGCATAACAGATTAACAGCAGAGTGAATCTTTTTATTTATATTTGGTCCTCAGAATGTAATATACTACACTATCAGAAATGTTAAATAAATTTTTTCCCCCTTTTTTTTTCTTCTCATTTTTTAGATCGTATTTATCACATACACATACATGCAGTGAAGTGAAATACCAAGGTGTTTTCTCTTCTTTTCTTTTTTTTTACCTAATGTCATGCTGTTACCATGACATCGTAATCATAACATAAAAAAGCACCGTTGCATTATTTACTAAGCTGTTTTAATGTTACCTTGATAGGCCTGTACAGATTTGGTTTCTTCCATCTGTAATACAGTAAGCCAGCAATGGTGACTCCATACGAGAGGTAGTTGATGAAGGACACATAGTTTATTAGATTATGTGTTTCACCAATGCACATGATTACAATAGTGGCAGTGCACTGTATAAGATGAAAGCAAAGTAGAGAAACGGAGACAAAAGGCATGCAGATGTTAAACTGTAACAAAAAACAATATATGGAGTATTTTGTATGTTATTTAACGACGTACACAGACAAGCAGGGCTGGAATTGGAGTGCAACTCTTAAAATGAATCATAGCTAGTAAACTGGGTAGATGGCCTTCTCTTGCACCAGAGAAACAAAGTCTGGAAGTGCACAAAAACATAGCGCACACACACACACACACACACACACACACACACACACACACACACAAATAAAATTTCTGTAAATAAAAAATCTGTATCAGTTCTATTCCTTTGTTTTGAGTAAGAACAGCAGAATGCAAAGATTTGAGTGTAGTTATGGATCAGACTCCCCTTCGTATTCATATAAAAATGACATTAAAACCCAATGCATTCAAATAGGCAGTTTAATGAGGTCATAAAGTGAAGAACTCAGTAATAAATAATATTAACATTGATGTAGTATTGTGGGCACCCAGCATTGCATGCCCACAGTTTGATCCGGAGCTCAGGTTCCTGTTTGTGTGGTTTACTATTATACACTTTATACACTGCCCTTCAGTGTTTGAAAATATAATTACGTATAAAGATTTATATAAATAAAGTGTTACATATTGCTATTTATCTGTTTCCTACCTTGTTCTATCATTGCTGATAATTATTGTGAGAAATCATTAACATGATCAACGTCATCACATATATGAATAACATTAATTATAAATAATAACATAATTAAAAGGTAAATTGATCAAATTTGCTATTTCAGAAGTGAACAAGAAGTAGCTCTCAGTTTCAAAAAGGTTGGAGACCCCTGCTCTACACTATACTTGCACTGAATGTAAGCCACTAAACGTTCAGAAGGTGGCAGCAAATCACACCTTTCAATCACACATCTACAAGACAAAAGTCCTGGGTTGACTGAGCTGACCTGGATGAGGTGAAGAGGTAGCCGTTGATGCCTCCAAATGTGGACAGTGCCACAGAGATGGGTATGATTATGGAGAACATTCCAAGCAGCTTTTCTCCAAATGTCTGTTGGACACAAGTGTCAGATTGCAGCATCACTAATGAGAGCTCAGCTACAAGAATAAGATAGGACATTCAACCTAACGTTCTGGACATGTGAAATCGGAATATGTGACATACCATAAAATATATGTGTAGACTGAGAAGCTAGTTAGAACATCTAGCTGAACAGCTTGCAAGAGGGAAGAATGTGTTGTGTACTTACTACAGCCACCGCATTGGAGGACAACAGCTCTTCCGGCGACATGGAGGCGAAGTAGGCAATGTTTGTGAGCGTATACACGAAGGTCACCAGTGGAATGGAGATGTAAATAGCACGGGGAAGATTCCTGATGAAACAACAGCCACGTTTAGAACACTGAACCGATGACCTGAATATTTCTCAATAGCACTAGTATGTCTGTAATGTATTGCACATGTGTAAAAAAGGTTCGAATAAAAAAAAGATTCCACCATGCAGCCATCACTAGCATGTAAAACATTACCCACTGAGATTGTGCGTAATGAAGAGACAGACGGTGTGTTTATATTCCTCAGTCAAACTGTGAAAGGCGCAGTTTCCAAAAGAAAATGGCACCAAAAATATTGCACTAATAATCCCATCCTTAGTGATGCATTGGAACAAATTTTAAAATTCAAATTCAAACTCAGATCATATTTATCACATACACATACTGTACATGCAGAGAAATGTTTTTATTCCGCATATCCCAGCATGCGAATTTGAACGCTGGGGTCAGAGTGCAGGGTCAGACTGAACAAATGGCGCCCCTGGAGCAAGTGAGGTTAAGGGGCTTGCTCAAGGACCCAATGATGGTAGCTTGCCTGGTGTGAGGCTTGAACCCCGGACCCTCTGATCACTGACCCAGAGCCTTAACATTGAGTCACCACCACCACCCAAAATATAAAAAAAAGGGTACTAAATCAGTGCCATCACTCAACGCCAACTTCGACAACATTTCCCTCATAACAGCCAGTATAACATCAATACCATTAGGAAAAGGCTCTATATGTAAGAAGTCCTAACTCACCTCCTTGGATCCACCACTTCTTCTGTGACGTAATTGAGAAAGTTCCAGCCACTGAAGGCAAACGAGGCCTGAAGGAACGCCAGAGCAATCTGCCCCACTGACGGTGTCTTATAAAACTCAAACGCTGTTTGTGGTGTAAGACCCTCGTAATTACCTGAAGAGATAGATTTAATGTCTGAGCATATATAGACAAAATACATTAGGAAATTCCTTTAGAAATAATCCTAGTAAATTATATTAAAGTGCTTATGCATACAAATCTCGTTCTGGCCTTAAAGATTCTTTTAGAACATATTTTAATTCTTTAAACACTGACAATATTAGGTAGACCCCCTTATTGAGAGCAAATTACATTGCCTCCATTGATACAACTGAGCAGTTGAGAGTCAAGGGCCTTGCTCAAGGGCCAAGCAGTAGTGGCTTGATGCTCAGGGGATTTGATCTCATGACATTCCGATCAGTAATCAAACACCATAACTATTATTGTCTTTAAATGTGCTTTATGAATCGAATTTGACTTGATTTTGGGAGACCATTTGAAACATTGGGAGAAATGAGAATTTCTGCAACCCTGACAAAGGTAAAGATTAAGCCGACATAAAATCCAGACTGAACCAGGATTAAAGGCTACGGTTTTCATAGTCCTGCCCATTAAAAGTCACTAAACCACTTTCTAGTAGGGCTGCAACAAACTATTATTTTGATGGTTGATTACTCCTCAATTATTAGAACGATTCACGAATAGAACGTTTAGGTACATTATTGACTTATGCCTATTGCAACGAATAAAACAAGAAAATCAATTCAGCTATTAAAAAAACAACTATTTTTATTAGGGTTGCAATTATTTGCTTAATCAATAAGTTTTAAACAATTATTCAGCTTTTGAATTTAGTTAAAATATTAAATTTGACATTTTCTAACTAATGAATATAAAAGGAAAACTTCTAAAAATGTCAAACAATATTAGCATTATTTATTCCTTTTTGTTTGTTTACTTAGATTTATAATTTTTTATTAACAAAAAGTCTTTATACAAAAAGGTATAAATAATGTTAATATTGTATGTAACCTAATAAATCTGAATGAAAGAAAATCGAATAAATAAAATTTATTATCGATTTAATGATATAAATTTTACAGATTTATTATATATGATTTACTATCACCGAGCTCTATACTGACTTGAGCTGATTTACAGCAGTTACTTTCAAGCAAATATATTCCTAATTTATGCCCCAACACTATTTATAACAGAAATGTTTCACTTTTCCTAGTGTTTATTAACATTATTCAGTTACTAAGACCAACACATAGTAATATCAAAAGTATTCTATCAGATTTTCTATTCTTCCTATATAACTTGTCATGCTTCGTATTGCCATTTGTAAGTGACATGTGGTAAAGTACTTGGCGCTACAATGCGCTCACCTTTGTAAATCTGATGCATCCCCACAGCTATAATAAGCCCCAGGGCCAGCAGCTTCCCCACAGTAAAGACGTCCTGGATCCGTGTGGCCAGACGCACACTGAAGCAGTTTACCCATGTCAGAAATACTGCAAGCACAGTTACACACAAAGACACTAAGCGTCAGATATCCAGAGCGATGAGACACTTGCTAAAAAAGCAACAATATTTAAATTCTTAAAATAAAATAAAAAACAAAAACAAGAAGATTTTCACTATTTTCAGTGACAAACTTCTATTTCATTCATTATCTAGCGTTTATCCTGTTCAGGGTCGTGGGGGCTGCTGGAGTTTATCCCAGCTAACTTAGTGTGTGAGACGGGATACACCCTGTACAATCAGCAGTTAATCACAGGGACAGTATACAACACTTAGAGACAGATAACCATTCACACACACATTCACTCCTATGGACAATTTAGAGTAGATAATTCACCTATGCCCAATCACATGTGTTTGGAGGCAGGAGGAAACCGGAGTACTTTAGGAAATCCCTCACAAGCACGGGCAGAACATACAAACTCCACACAGAAAGACCCTGGGTGGGAATCGAACCCATGACCTGCTTGCTGTGAGGCAGGACTAGGTATAGTGTTGGGTATGAGAAAAGCAAACCCTAATGTACCAAACTCCCCACTTTGTGCTAAACTTTGACAAAAAGTTAGTTCACAGAGATTTTTCAACACAAATTTGCAAAGAATTTATGTATCTACAGCTAATAGCACCATAAACGGTTTCAGGGAGTCAATGAATTTAGGTGCTTAAGGTGCACACCATCATCACTATACCTATAATATGTTGTTATATTAGGGTTAAGGTGTCAAATCAAAAATGATTGGATGCAAAAAAAAAATTTGATAGACGTTTATGTGCCGATAATTTTGAGACGTACTAGTTATGGAAAAAAAAAACAAAGGTTAACTTTATATTCATTTTCAAAAGTTGCTGTAAATACAAACAGGATGCTTTTGCTTCTTTTCTGATGTCTGTCACATCGTCTGAACTCTTTAAACTTGTTGGGGGAAATCTTAAAGCCGCCCAAACAAATAACATAAAGACACATAACGCATCAACCAACATGAGTATAGTTTTACATTTTGGAATACAAACTTTTCTCTTTGCACTTTATCATTTTCAATGATATATTATATAGATTTGAATCCAGCATTATGTTGAAATCTTTAAAAGAAATAGATAAGCGGTTGTTTATGTTCGGATGTTGCTTGGTTCTACTGTAGTACAAAATGGAGACAAGCTCTGCTAGGAAACGAACGTGACGCTTAACGCTTCATTGAAATTCTTGCTTTAAATTCCAGTTGACCAAAAGTCATGTAATATGTTTTCCTTCTTCCCTGACCAAAAGAAATGTGGCAAAAGATTTCAAGAAGCAAGAAAAAAAAAAAAACCTAGGAGAATGTTGGAATGTTTAATAGAAGGAAGTGTAAAACTGTAATTCTTTCCGTTTATCCATCACTCTTCCAGCCACCCTCTTTTTCAACTATTTAATTAGCAAACAGCTCTGTGGTGTGATAGAACAAAAACAGAGGGCAGCGAGCAGGTCTGTGAAAAGATGGAGCGCCTCATCCTTTTTGCACAACTGTTTTCGTGTGTTGGCTCAACAAACAAGAGTAAGTAATTAGAGGTTACGCAATAATCACACGCCTAGTTGTCTTCTTCACAGCACAGTCAAGTGCTCCGCTATTGTTGCTTAGTGCACCCTGTGAGGGTTTGGCCAAATTAAGAATGAATGTGCTCGGCATGTAATATATTGGCCATCGACTGTTCTTGTTTTGCTTTTTATCTTTCAGTGTTGTCACTTTTTAAAAAAATTTTTTTTTTTGAGTTCTCAGTACATTGGTACTGTTTGATGGAGGGCTGGAACTATGGGAAGGTGGGTTGGCTGATCGGTCAATTAGGCAGCTTGGGATTTCTAAAGAACACAGAGTAAAAGAGTAAGATTTACTTCTTAGTGCTTCACAGCTTCTTAAGCTGGGCTAATAAGCCAAGCCCATTAAAACGCTGAAACATGCTTTAACATCTTTGTGTGCTTCAATATGGAACAATTAATGCGTCCCGATTGTATTCAGTTAACACAGAATGTCTTATGGTAGAACGTTGCAAAACGCTGACAAGAATTATTACATTAGTGTATAAATAAATTTTTTAAATACTTATATTTATTATTTTTATTAATACATTTTTTTGTATATTTTCACTTTTATACATGTTAGATCTTGGTGTCGATGTTAGTATCACTAAACAATAGTTCGCATCATCATCATGTCAAAACTAAGTCATACACTAATGTCATTTTTATGGCATCATTCCTCCTGTGAAGACGCCTGGACACACACTGCATGTCCAAGTGACTTATTTATCTCCTTACCAAATGAATGAAAGATTAAATGATTGTAATCTTTGCATCGCCGGGTAAATGAAATGAACCATATACTGATGCTTTACTCACATATGCACACAGCCGAGAGCATACGTGTGGCCATATACGGTGGAACGCAGTTGGGAAAGGCCGGCTGTAGGACATAGTTGGAGAAAGTAAGTGCGATTACAGCCAGAGTCGTAGGGTACATGATCAATACGGCACTCCATAAAAGCAGGAAGCTGAAAGAGGAGAGAGATGGGACATCTTATTATAAAAAGAAAAGAAAGTGTAGAAGGGATTGGTTGCATATAAATAATATTTACAATAAGTACAGTAATTACAAATTACAAATGTACATCTATATGCCATATGTATATGACAATATAATAATAATAATTATAATAATAATAGCAGTAATAATAATAATAATAATAAAATATACTAATAATATTATAACATGCTAATAATATAATATAATATACTATAAATACTATAAATACTATATAGTGTACGTATACATTCTGTGCAATTTGTGAATATAATATAAATACATACTATAAATAATATAAATACTATAAATATACAGTGTACGTATACATTCTGTACAATTTGTGCACGTGTGTGCAAAAGAAAGAAAGAAAGGACCAGAAGGTAATGAGAAAACAATGAAATTTTTACATTTACAATGAAAATGCAGCTTTTATTTGTTTCGATTAATACCTTGCTTGTTGCCAGGCTTTCTTACAATCATGTGCAATTTTTCCAGCAGGTGAAATAGATTTTCTTTACAGCACTAAGCATATGAAGCTTTAAAATAAACCTTATTGATGCTGCTAAATATTATTAAGGGGAATCTAACTAAAGCTGGATTTTTTTTTTGACTTACCCAATTAGGCCTCCAAAAATCTCTGTAACATAGGAGTAGTCTCCCCCTGACTTAGGGATGGTGACGCCAAGTTCGGCATAACAGAGAGAGCCAAGGGCAGCGATGCAACCTCCTAATGTCCATATCACCAGTGCCAAGCCAACAGAACCCGAGTGCTCTAAAACACCTTTAGGGGAGATGAAGATCCCTGAGCCAATGATGTTTCCTGCAGGTAAAAAAGCTGTAATGTTACTCCGCCATGGATCATAATATGGAGTCGGCGACACCCAGAGATTTGTGTTGTACAATATATGGCATAAGTGTTTCTTCACAAATTGTTGCTAATGTTGGAAGCATACAGTCATCAACAATGTCTTCGTATATCGTAGCATTATATTATTCCTTTACCGGAACTAAGCGGCCCCTGAGCTCCATAAAGGTTGGTCATGGTTGGTGTGGAAGAACATGAGTGTCCTGAACAGAGCCCTGATCTCAACCCAACTGAACTCCTTTGGGATGAACTAAAAGCCCAGTGGCACCCCAGGCCTTTTGCACCAAATATTAGTGCTTGATCTCACTAATCAGTAATTAGAAATTATGGGAACTATTAGAAATATTGGTTAAATGTCCAACTTTGTCCATATTGTGAAGTATAGTGTTAGCAAGCTTGTGAATCCCCGCAACTCATGTTCGTCGCATCGGTGCACTGCTGCCGCCAGTTGAATCCAATGTTGCCAGATAGAGATAGGTTTCCCGCGGCATCGAATATATGGCCATTTTTAAGACTGGCGGGATTTTTGAATCAAACACTGGACATTTTTATATTAATTTCGAGTATAAGACGCACCTGAATTTTGGAAGCAATTTTTAAAAGAAAAAAGTGCGTCCTATGGTCCGTAAAATACGGTAATCACTGTTGATATCCCGGACACTGATTTAAGACTTATAATTGATCTGTTGGGCATATAAGCCGAATAGACAGATGAAAGATGACTGTTTGAAACAATACAAGTGGGACTAATGCAAATCAACCAATATTCATTAAAACTTTAAGGCATATTTCTAAAAATAAATATATTAAAACGCTTTACAGCTCCAATGAATAAATGTAAAATTCATAATGAATGGAACAGTCTCAGGTTGCGGAACCTATACATCAAATTTACTATGCAGCGCCTAAATGTAGCCGTTTGTTTAGTTTATGGTGAGCTTTTAAAATTGAACCGTGGTCTAGTGTGTAATTGGGCCTTATCAAATGGGGAAATTATAGAGCATCATGCTGAGCGTAGTTATATAGCCCATCTTTTCACAAAGTTGTGGCCAGGAAGAGTATTGACCACGCTTAAATTCAAGAACATTATTAAAGTGATCGATATGGAAAAGATAATAAGAGAAGAATTGTTTTTCCTTTTTTCCACCCTAACACCTCCCAAGAACACAAAAAAATTAAAATGTTAATGGTGTTCAGAATTGAACCCATGATCTTCCAATTAGCAGTCCAAGCTAAGTTTAAGCTATACCACTTTCCTCTGCAGCAATGGGATGTATCAGCGAATTTATGCACTGGATAGTCAAGCCAAAATGTTATGCAATTACATTAATCCACAAAACAGGGAACTCTGTAAACCTGACACACTTTATATATTATAAGCATGTTACAAAAGTAATCATTCAGCAGGTCATGGGTTCGATTCCCACCCAGGGTCTTTCTGTGTGGAGTTTGTATGTTCTCACCGTGCTTGCATGGGTTTTCCCAGTGTACTCTGGTTTCCTCTCGCCTCCAAACACACGTGATTGGGCATAGGTGAATTAGCTACTCTAAATTGTCCATAGGAGTGAATGTGTGTGTGAATGGTTGTCTGTCTCTAAGTGTTAGCCCTGTTATTAACTGCTGATTGTACAGGATGTACCTCACCTCACGCCTTAAGTTAACTGGGATAGACTCCAGCGCCCCCACGACCCTGTACAGGATAAACGCTAGATAATGGGTTATTTAAAAATAAAAAAATAAAAACAGTTTTTCCGGGGTTATTAAATGAGTAAAATTCTTTTAAGCATTTAAAAAACACTTCCTTTTTGCTACCCAGATCAGTGCTATAATGATGCTGCATCTGATTAATAAAATTAATTGCAGTTGTAAATAAGCAACGTAAAATGACAAAACCTGAACGGCATCTTATCTGCTGAAAACTACTAAAAGGTGTTTACAACAAATATTAATGGCACCACTGATAGTGTACTAATTTGTCATGCTATTCATGTGTTTGTGAGAGTGGGAGAGAAAGGGAGAGAGAAACGCTAGAATGGTGCTTTATCTTCTTAAACAGAGCGAGTGAGACTAGAACGGACATTGTAACTTCCTGTCCTCAGTACCACCAAGAACAGTCTGAAAACTAGTTTGCACCCTCAAGCACAGGCCTAGATTTATAGGTCAGTTAGCATTCATCTCAAAGCCAGATTAAATATTCAAGCCACACATGTATTTCAAACATTATTAAACATGTCTGTGCACCATGTGACTTCCTTTAAAATCCTACAGGTGAGAAATTACTTCTGAACTGAGCCCAACTCGCTATTGTAGCTTATTATGGTGGAACATGATAAATCATGAGCTGATCTTTAAACTGGAATGCAAAAATACAGTCTGACAAAATACACAGGAAATACGTTGATACATAATAAAAATAAATTAATTAATAAAGCAAACAAAGTTAAACACTACACATCCATCCTTTTTCAGTACTGCTTACCCAACACAGAGTTGTAACGTGTCTGTTACCTATTTGAGGGGACTTTGGTCCAGGGTCAGGGTGCCAACCCATTGCAGGGCACCATTGCGTGCTCACACACACACACACACACACACACACACACACACACACACACTGGAGAATTACTGGATGCCAATCAGTCGTTCATTACAATGCAACTCTGGACATGTGGACACACACACACACACACACACACACACACACACACACACTGGAGAATTACTGGATGCCAATCAGTCGTTCATTACA
>JAOUQX010000009.1:10391377-10402557 GCA_028566295.1 Liobagrus marginatus | reverse complement strand
TATTTTATAACATTATTTGACCCGTCACTTTTGCTAAACCAGGCTGAATAGCATATACCAAATCAGTGCATTAGCTAGCTTGCTAGTTGTCGGTGTATAATTGTAATCCAACTTCATGTGTTAAAACACGTCTGGTTTTAGTACTATTTAGTAGCAACAGGTTAACGTATCTGCCTGTTCAGTGTGTCTGTGCTATAAAAGCAGCAGGTTGCAATGCGTGCTGATGAATATTAAAGCAGCTGAGGAAATATTAAAAGCTAAGTTGGCCTTTTAGCATGACCTGTGTTTCCTTTCTTACGGTGCTGTGATGTGTGTTGGCTAACTATGCACTGTCATTAACTGTCACATGGCCTTTAGGTGACCTCTGTAGCTATAAACTTTTTTCCTGATTCTGTGAAACTTCTGAAGGTATTACACAAACCCACTCGACGGGATGTGCTGACTCTGGATGGTTTACTTCATCCGGTCAATTCGATTGAACCGTTTCCATATTTCTCTGTCTTGACCTGCTGACAGGAATATAATCGGTTCAGTGCCCCATACCACCAAGCTGCCACTGCTGGGCCACTGAGCGAGGCTCATAACCCTCAACTGATCAGTATAACCGAGATAAATGTCTCTCTGTATAAGGGCGCGTGCTAAATGCTAGAAATGTAAACATGACATAACCACCAGCTATAGGATAACATTAAGAAATACTAATACTGTACTTCTAATCTAACAGTGCTGGTTTCTGTACCTGACCCTCAGTGAGTGAAGACTGGCTTGAGCAGACAAAGGATGCAGGAACTTGTAATCACACCATGTTGTGACAGGGATGCACAACACTTCAAACTTTGAGGCAGATGAGTTACAACTGCAGATTATGCAAGGTTTGATTTCTGTTAGCCAAGAACTGGACGCTGAGGCTACACTGGGTACTCAATCACCTAGACAAGACATTTAATTTATTCATTCATTTGTTCATTCATTCATTATCTAGGGTTTATCCTGTTCAGGGTCGTGGGGGCTGCTGGAGTTTATCCCAGCTAATTTAGGGTGTGGGGCGGGGTTAGGGTTACATCCTGTACAATCGGCAGTTAATCGAAGGGCTAACGCTTAGTTACAGACAACCATTCACACACACATTTACACCTATGGACAATTTAGAGTAGCTAATTCACTTATGCCCAATCACATGTGTTTGGAGGCTGGAAACCAGAGTACCTGCGGAAAACCCACGCTAGCATGGGGAGAACATTAAAACTCCACACAGAAAGACAATGAGTGGGTATCCAACCCTTGAATATCTTGCTGTGAGGCAGGAGTACGAACCACTGCCACTGTGTCACCCCAGCTGTACATACAATAATGATAAAATCTAATCAAATACAAACTGATATAAAAGGAAGAATACTGTAAGATTGTCAACATCATATGTGTATGTAGCGCATGAGCAAGTATTGCACCATATCTGCAGTTGGTAAGTAAGTAAGTTGTCATTTATCCCTGCGAATAACTGGCGATTGCCCAAAGTTAGCTGGTATAGGCTCCATCGCCCCCGTGACCCTGAACGGGATAAGTGCCAGAGAATGAATGAATGAATGCATGTATGTACGTATTTACAGCCCTACAGCTTTCGTTTAGTATTTTTTAACTGTTTAGTGCTTTTATCTCTTGTTTATATTTCTCTTTGCTAACATTGAGAGCTTTAGCACACAAATATGTCTCCATACCGTTTTCATGTGTATAAATTTGCTAATTCAGTATTGCCAGGGCTATTAGTGCGTTGACATGCAGGATTGTGTTCAATTGTTGTATGTCGTAAGCCATTGTTTGGTTGACCGAAATGACACCGATCATGTCTTAAAGTTTGGCTATTGGAGGTTATTGCTGAGAATAATGAGGATTATGGTACGGATACCTCTGTTATATTGAGAATAAACTTCGTATATTTATTATTTAATTTTAGTATTTTAGTATTAACCCATTCTTGTGCCTTCCTGTGCCTTGGTCCAATGAAGGTTATTCCATGCAAAGATGATTTGTGTTGGAGATGTTTTAGAGGTAAAACTCTGTAGGGAATATCACCACAACAAATGGTTCCCTCTTGTGAAAGTATTTTCCCCCTATCATCACGAGATTGCAGTTCCCCGCCAGCCAGTTTGGCCCATAAAAACAGATCACATGTTGTGGTTCACATTCCTCTGCTTTTCAGCATTCATGTGAAGCATTGCAGTGATGCTGGTCAGAGATTGGGGGTGTGGTGTGGTGGAAACGAGGGCCCTGTTTTACACTCTGGCTTGGGTTCTTATTTGCCTTCAGGAATCGTGTAATTTACCTGTGACTCCTAATCTGCAGTAAAAATATTTAAACCGACTCGGCAGCTCACAAATGGCACTTTCTTAATTCGTCACATTAAAGGCCTGAAGATGCGATTTTTCCCACATTCTGCTTAATCATCAAAAACTAGTGAGTATGCCGACAGATGAGTATAGTATAGGGATTTTCTGTAGTTGAAGTATCTTCATAAGTAAGTATGCATTTTAAGGATGTTGTATGATAATATGATGATTGTCGGATCAGACTTTGTCCAGGATTAAAATCTGGTGTAAATCCTAGCCTAAGAACCTGCGCAATATTCCTATGTGGCTAAAAATGTGAACTAGCCAGAACTTAATATATATAGCAGAACAGTAGCTGAAATAGCTAATGCCATTTAATAAACTTCGTTCGCATATAGTATTATGTACCTCCCTTTTTACTCCTTACGCGAACGAAGTCATAGTATCACGAGAACACAGTACGTGACTGGGCTCACGCGAGAGAGAGAATGCGGAAGTTTATGTAAACAGAGATTTACCTCGTAATCGATTGGCATCGTTGTATGTTCACCTCCACATTAAGAAAAATAAAGAACCTCAGTGTTATGGTTAACCGTGTCCATGCTTCTAGACAAGACAATATTCTGATCATTCAGCAACAGAGTGCATCGCCGTTCCTCAGGATTGGCTGAGCGGCGTGCACTGTATGCAGCATTGCCGAGCACACTGTAGGCTTTTTAACATGTTTTTGGCGACTTCTTCACCCGGTATTTTCTGTCATTTATTCATTAGGCAGGCTCTCTTACCCAGAGCGAATTACATTTATAATTTTATTTTTACTTTATTCACCCGAGCAGTCGAGTGCTAAGGGCCTTGCTCAGGGGCCCAACATTGGCACCTTAGGGGTGCTGGGAATTGAATCCATGATCTTCTACTCAGCAGTCCAACACTTTAACCACTGAGCTACATCAATTATTTTACGTCTGTTAACTGAGAAGATCAGTTGCTGTAGTTTTGGGATGGGAATGTTGTCCCATTCGTGTCTCATACAGGATTCTAGCCACTCATGGGTCCTGGGACTTCTTTGGGGTATTTTTCATTTCATGATGCTGCAAATGTTTTCGATTGTTGAAAGGTCTGGACTGCAGTCTGGTCAGATCAGCACCGCGTCTTTTTTCGTTATGAAGCCGTGCGGTTGTAGATGCAGTACATATGTGGTTAAGCAAGGTCTTAACTAAAGGCTAAAATTTTCAAGGCTTGTGTTCCTGAAAAACACATGGTCTACCTGGAAGCGCATGTTACCACCTTTCTTAACTCATCCACTGCAGCTGTGTGCTAATAGGATGATAATGATGATGCTGATGATGCACAATGCTCTCTGTCCAAAAAATTCATTGAAAATAAGTTCTTTCTGCTCACAGTGTTGCGCTTCTCTTGCCACCTTGTCTCTTTGTACCTCCATTTTTTTTCTTATCTTTTACATTATTCCCTTTTTATCCACTATAGGAGTCCAAGTGTCTGATCCCTATGGCTGTGTATGATGAAAATATTCTGAAGAATCCATTTTACCAGGCACTGGAGAAGCAAAGACCAGACCTCTGTGACAGAGTGGCAGAAGTGCACGGCCTTGTAAGCGATTATCTTTACAATGTCAGTTTTATTCAGGTGTTAAATGTACTTTAGGAACGATGTGGATGCCTGAAAAACTGCATCACACATGCACTATATGGCCAAACATTTGCTGACACCTGAGCATCACACGCATACAGTATCTCACAAAAGTGATTACACCCCTCTCATTTTTGTAAATATATTATTATATCTTTTAATGTGACAACACTGAAGAAAGGACACGTTGCTACAATGTAAAGTCGTGAGTGTACAGCTTGTATAACAGCGTAAATTTGCTGTCCCCTCAAAATAACTCCATACACAGCCATTAATGTCTAAACCTCTGGCAAGAAAAGTGAAAATGTCTAAATTGGACCCAAAGTGTTTAAAGTCAATATTTTGTGTGGGCACCATTATTTTCCAGCACTGCCTTAACCCTCTTGGCCATGGAGTTCAGAGCTTCACAGGTTGCCACTTAAATCCTCTTCCACTCCTCCATGACGACGTCACGGAGTTGGTGGATGTTTCATGCCTCCACCTTCCCTTTGTTGATGTCCCACAGATGCTCAATAGGGTTTAGGTCTGGAGACTTTGGTCAGTCCATTACCTTTACCCTCAGCTCCTTTAGCAAGGCAGTGGTCGTCTTGGAGGTGTGTTTGGGGTCACTGCCCTGCGGCCCGGTCTCTGAAGGGAGGGGATCATGCTCTGCTTCCCTCAATGAACTGTAGCTCCCCAGTGCCCAGCACTCAAGCAGCCCCAGACCATGACACTCCGACAACACCTCTCACGTGGTTGCCGCCACACCCGCTTAACATCATCTGAAACAAATAAGCTTATCTTGGTCTCATCAAACCACATGACATCCATCTCCTTAGGGTGTTTGTCTTCAGCAAACTGTTTGCCGGCTTTCTTGTGCATCATCTTTAGAAGAGGCTTCCTTCTGGGACGACAGCCATGCAGACATTTGATACAGTGTGCAGCGTAAGACACTGCAATGACAACCTCTGGACATGACACTGAGAACGTGCACTCAACTTCTTCAGTCGTCCGGGGCGAGGCCTGTTCTGAGTGGAATCTGTCCTGTTAAACTGCTGTATGGTCTTGGCCACCGTGCTGCAGCCCAGTTTCAGGGTCATGGCAATAACCTCAGCCATCTTTATGTACAGCAACAATTCTTATTTTCAGATCCTCAGAGTTCTTTGCCATGAGGTGCCATGTTGAGCATCCAGTGACCGGTATGAGGGAGTGAGAGCAATAACACCAAATGTAACATCTCCTCATTCACACCTGAGACTTTGTAGCACTAACGAGTCACATGACACCTGGGAGGGAAAATGGCTAATTGGACTCAATTTGGACTCACTTTTGTTGCCACCAGCAGTTTAGATATTAATAGCTGTGTTGTAAGTTATTTTGAGGGGACACTGGCGCAGTATTCAAGTATGGTTAAATAACAATTAAAAAGTCTTTTTGTACAAGTATTCTGTACATGTGCAGGAAGAATGTTCACTTCACATCGGTGGTAATGATGTTCTGCTTGATCGGTCTGCTTTCTGAATGCACTCAAGTTGTCTTCTGTTTGTTTCCGAAGGTCCTGGTTCCATGCTGTGGAAGTTTATCAGCTTGGTCGTACACAGCAGCACAGTTTGAGAGCTATGTCCTCTTGCCTGCAGATCAAGGCTTCCTGACAGTGGATGGAAAGGTACATTACAGAGACGGCGGCCTCAGGTCGCAGTGTGCAGTAGTAGTAATCAGAATTCTCTGTTGTATCTTACAGGAGGTGTCCATTGAAAATGACCAGGTGCATTTGCTCACTGGCTTTGTGTGTCCTGCTTCAATCCCAGTTTTGTTTGAAGAGACATTCTACAATGAGAAGGAGCAGGCCTACAAGATCCTGTGTATCGCTCGGCCTGTTGACTCGGAGCCAAGCACAGGTACGACTCTCCACGTCTATACACTGAGTGCTTACTGATGAGGTGCTAATGCAGACGGAGCCAGTGCAGGCAACTGCTAGAGGATTTAAAGAACTGCTATGTGTTTAATAATGCAATGTAAACATTTTACAACACATCGGATAAAATGGGGGGGGGATGTATGAGATTGTACGGATTCTGTTACGTACACTTATTATAAAAACAGCTCAAAGGCTTCCTACCACTGGCCTGAGCTCAATGACATATTTGATGTAAGATATGCCCCGTTTACACTGAGAGCCGCTGATTGCGAAATAAAAAGTGAACAGCAAGAGTTCGTTCATAAGCGATTTTCAATACCGTGTATATTGATGGCGGCTTCCAGCCTTATGCGTAAATGATATTAAATATCAAAAATTCAGCAGAACCGGAATTAAGTTATGTGCAGGGCTTTATTCTCGGCTCAACTCAAACGTAATATCAGCAAGTTTTTAAATATCGGGCTGTTTTTTTATTCCCCACAGCCAAACACAGCATGTCGGAGATGCGGCACAGAAAACTTTAAGCCCCGCACAGCACTGATTTGAATTACTGGGCTTCCTCAATATCAACATCCACACTCACCGTCGCCATGTTTTGAACTAATTTGCTACAACTTGTTCGCCGGTATTGCACTTGTGTAGCGAGTCTGCAGTAAACACAGCGGCCCCTGCTGTTCAAAAAGATGTATCGCGATTCTTTTAACATCTCAACAGACCCGAATCCTCACATTTTCAACCAACACACGATGAATCGTTACAGCCCTACCCCGTAGACACGGTGTGCTCTGGTTGGAGGGAAAGAACTTGAGTGTTCTGTACAAACCCCAACCCCGTTGTGCACTTTTGGGATTAACCGGAACCCCAACTACACCCCATAACCCCTCATCCAAAGTTAGTGTCTCATCTCTAATGCCTTTGTCACTCAATGAGCACAATTCCCATAGTCACACTCGAAGATTTAGTAGAAAGTCTTGCCCAGAATAGGGAAATGCATTATATCAGCAAAAGTAGGAATAAGTCTGTAATAGGATGCTTAGTCACATATGGTTGCGATGGTGGGGGTGTTGTGACAATTTTGGTTGAGTGGTGTATATGGCAGCTAGTTGATTGTAATCATATTCCATCAAATAAAATTATATATTTTTTTGATGTACTTTGAACTGAAACTGTTCATTTGTTTGGCAGTTGATCTAAGTCCGTTTCTTGCACACTACTGCCTGACAACTGTGAGGGAGGTAAAAGACTTTCTGGGACGTCATGCTGAGAAACTGGACAAATTCATCGCCGCGTTCAGCAACTCCTTCAAAGAGCACGAACGGAAGGGTCTGCGCTATCACATAGTGAGAGAGAGTCTTACTTCCCTTTATTACTCCGTAATGGTGGTAAGGTGTGGTCACTACATGTTGATTTTCTCCTCAGGATGCCGTACATGCTCTGTATACAAAATGTCTTCAGTGCTTGCTGAGAGATTCGCGTATGGTATGTAAAGATTGAATCGGAGATCTAGAATTTTTTTTGCTGGTGTTTTGCTGCGAGTTGATAAAGTGGCTGTTGTGGATTGTAGAAGGTGCTGACCAAGCAGGAGCTTCAGATGACCCTTCTCAAACAAGCTGTGGAGGTAAGTTTAGCTAATTACTTGATACAGTTCGAAGTCTTTAAGGTTACAGTGTGAGCATCGTCTGAGCTTCTTTCTCGAAATTAGCTCAAAAGTTCAGCTTCCTTTTAGTTCAAATAAATCGTGAATAGGAAGCAGTGTAAATTAAGACGGCATACATTTAACAGGAGCACATAATTCATGCTGTGTTTTTGTTTGCTTTGGCAGATGTACATACATAATGACATCCACAATTTCCTCTTTAGTTATGTGGGATCTCTGGAGGCAACTCAGGTACGGTTTTGTATGTACGTGTTCTATTTAATGCTTCAGAATTAAGTAGCGGTAAATTCTCAGTTTGACAATAGTTCTGCGGCTAAAGCAATTTGCAGGTTTAAATAAATGCTTTATTTTTTTCCCCACAATCAATAATACCTATAAAAAGATCAATTAAACCATGTTACTGTTTAACAAAGAGTAAAAACATAGTTAGCGTTGTTGTACATTAATATAAACATATACTGTTTCTTCAGTATTACAATATTTGGGAGATTATCCACATGAAGATCCCCTCACAAAACAATAAGAAACAAGAAATCCTATCCTCACTTACATCACTCATGTTTTCTGATTCTATTTAACCAAATTAAACAATTTGTTCGAGCTTAAAGTTGTATTCATAGCGTTTACTACTCGCAATCGGATACTGTGGCTACCTAACTACATGGCAAGTTGATCTCATGCCAAAAGAAGTTAAATAAAATATTTGGCTCGTAAGCTCAGTCACAAAGCTCAGACAAGTCAAGTTTAGTAATATTTTTCAGCAGTGTGCAGCCATGCACGGCTGAGTTCCAAGTTCTATTTTTTCTTCTTATTTTTTACATTTAAATGAGAAAAACAAGACGCACTTGAACACCTGCTTATAGTTGTTTTAGCATAAGTGATAACAGGCATTAACTTATCTTGCAGGTAATTCCCACCAAAGAGGAAACAAGTAAATATTACAGCATATTTTAACTTAATAGACCGATTCATGGGGAAATTGGTGTGATGTAAGTGGACTAGCACACTTCAGAATGCGCTGTAATTTGAGAATATATAAATGATCATATTAGTATCAACATCACATCACCTTGTTTTTGATTCTTTTCCCATTACAGCACATCTCATCAATGTTTTCTGTATCTTGTACTTGAATAGGATGCTGCATTCAATAAAACAACCAGAGGGCTGCAGGAGCTGCAACAGAAAGATCTTGGAGTGAAGTCAGAATTCAGGTGATCTGACTATAGTAAAGTACAATGCTGCAATGATTTGTCATTCCGATTTTACTCTGTCTCACACACTCTGACTCTAATGTGCTTTTGTTTGTCCGGCAGTATTAATATTCCTCGCGCGAAGAGGGAGTTAAATCAGCTTAACTGCTGCAGGTCCCCTCAGCAGAAGCTCCTCTGCCTCAGGAAGGTTGCTTTCACCATCATGCAGTCACCTAGCCGCAAAGGTGTGTTTAGATTAACCTGCGCCTTGATTCCATACTGTTACATACACCAAGCAGGCATAACATTTTGACCACCTTCCTAATATTGTGGTGGTCCTCCTTTTGCTGGCAAATAGCCCTGAAACTTCGAGGCATGAAGTTTCCACTAGATCCCTGAAGGTGTGTATGTGGTATCTGGCACCAAGATGTTAGCAGCAGATCCTTTAAGTTCTGTAAGTTGTGTGTTGGGACCTCCTTCACTTCCCACATGCATCAATGAGCCGTGCACCCATGACCCTGTCGCTGGTTCACCGCTGTTCCGTATTTGGAGCACTTTTAATAGATACTGACCAGTGTAGAGCGGAACACCCCACAAGAGCTGAAGTTTTGGGGATGCTCTGACCCAGTTGTCTAGATATCGCAATTTGACCGTTATGATGCCCATTTCACCTGCTTCTAACATCAACGTTGAGGAGAAAATGTTCACCCTAATGCCTAATATATCCCACCCGCTAACGGTAACGCATCCCACCCGCTAACGGTAACGCATCCCACCCGCTAACGGTAACGCATCCCACCCGCTAACGGTAATATATCCTAGGTGCCGTGATGAAGAGAAGCAGTGTTCTTCACTTCACCTGTCAGTGGTCATAATGGATCGGTGTATATAACAGAATCTTGTATTCTGGAAGCAGTGATTCTGTTTAAAATTGTTTAAAATGTGTATGTGGGTTTGTTTCACTCAACAACCGTGCATTGTTTTCCTTCGATTACACCGTTTAACAGGGTACGCTATTGCAGTTTTGTCCTTACAAACAACGTTGCCTTTGTCCCTCAGTCCAACTATTTTCCTGAATTAACCACACACATACACACGCACATGGACACAGAATACTTAACTGTTTCACCACATACTGTTATTGAAATAAACAGTGCTGGCAGCACAACAACACTTCACTGTTTGTGTAAAGTGGAGCAGTCTGGTCTTGACAGCCGTTAAACTAAACTGTGAGCCAAGTTTTGAATTCGGGAAGAAGTGTAAAGCCTGGAGCACATTTACACACTGAATATAGGTCTATGACTTGATTTTGCCAAGTGGAAGCTCAGTGGTTAAGGTGTAGGACTGCTGACCAGTAGGTTATGAGTTCAGATACCAGGACCACCAAGATGCCAGTTGGGCTCCTGAGTAAGGCCCTTAACCCTCAACTTCTCAGTTGTGTGAATGAGGAATGTAAAGTCGCTCTGAATAAGGGCGTCTTCTGAATTCTGTACATTTATAATGTTTCTCTTTGTTTGTCCAGTTAACATGGAAGCAGTGTGTGCGGATGATCTCCTTTCAGTTATTCTGTATCTACTGGTGAAAACCGATATTCCTAACTGGTTAGTAAAGAAGTAACTCCTCATAATCTGCATATATTGCCTCATTGTCCCAGCGTGTCTGTTTATTGGCCTGGCCAATGTTTAATTACATTAACTTTAAAAGCCATTCAGTTAATAGTCAGGCTTGCTTTGTTTTTGGTTTCACTAACAGAAATTTGTTCACATTTTCCAGGATGGCAAATCTCAGTTACATAAAAAACTTTCATTTCTGCAACTCCACAAAGGATGACCTGAGTTACTGCCTGACCTCATTTGAGGCGGCTGTGGAGTACATTAGTCAAGGCAACCTTAGTCAAGGACCCACGGTGAGAGATTAGTTATAATATTAGTTCACACCCATTAATTCATTTATTAAACAAACCTTATAGTCCAGGTGCATTCCTGAATGATGTTTTCTTTTTCTTTTCTTTCTTATTGTTTTCTTCTTGTATACAATTGATGTTAAGAAACGATATCCAGCTGGTTAATCAATTACCGGTAATTTGAAAAACCCTGCATTCTGAAGCCGTTAAAGAATGGTTTAATCATATTTTAGGTCACAGTAAGTGACCGGTACCAGTCAGACGTTAACGTTAAAAACCCTGCATTCTGAAGCCGTTAAAGAATGGTTTAATCATATTTTAGGTCACAGTAAGTGACCGGTACCAGTCAGACGTTAACGTTAACATATATTCAAAATGGCGCCGCTCCAGTAGGCAGCCGTTACGACTCGCTCTGCACGAAGTTTGCTATCTTTCTTAGTTTAAAATAGTTTTTCCTAAATCTTTTCCTATTTTCTTCCTACTCCTAACAACATGGATCGCATTACATACAGTAGAGAAACTCTTATGGATATCAGAAGGATATATACTCACGAAACGC
>JAOUQX010000009.1:10368529-10391277 GCA_028566295.1 Liobagrus marginatus | reverse complement strand
ACCAGCTTTAAAGAGCACCCGGCAAATTAAAACAATAACAGAGAAGGCTGAAATATATGTTAGCTATGTAAACTGAATGTATGGAAAGAGGTCAATCAGAACAGTGAACAGAATCGCTAAAATATTTTTCTTAAGTCTTTTTTTTTTTTTTATCTCAGCATCCCAGTCATTCTCCACAGCCAGTCGACAGCAGCAGTAGACGTACTTCTGTGTACAGTACGTCCTCGGCTGTCGTTGTGGATTATAGTTCTGAGAGTGAGCGAACTTGCCTAAAGGAGGTGAGAACAGCGCCCTCTGCGGTGTGACCCAGGGATTTGCCTTCATGCTAAAAGGGTTTTGGCTGTGGCCTGAGACTCTTTTTATTTCGTGTCGTTGGCAGGTGGAGAAGTTACTGCGTGCAGTGGCAGATGGAGATGTGGAAATGGTGAGTAGTTATTGCACATAACTTATTATCAGTGCCATAATTCATGCTTTTGTATTTTACAGTAACAGTGTGCCAGAGCCATGTGCAGAGAACAGCCAGGCTTTGTTATTCACGTTTTGCCGCTTCAGGAAGAAACTTTTAATGTGGCACATAAATAGCCGTGAAAGGTTTCACCAAATTTCCCTTAAAATAATTTTTGGTTTTTTCCCCCTGAAACTCAAACTGGTTCTTTTTAGCCAATGATCTGCATTCGTTTTGTAGGTGGTGTGCGTAAGGTATCTGTAATGGAAGAGCCTTCATTAATATATATACATAAATTTTTTTCATTTTGCATATATTTGCATCTGCTGTTTCAGGTTCGCTACCTGTTAGAGTGGTCGGATGAACAGCTAGAGGATGAAGAGAAGGCTGAAATGCCTGAAAAGAATGAATTGTGCCACCCACTGTGCCAATGTCCAAAGTGTGAAACTACACAAAAGGTTTATGTCTAGATATAATACTATTTGTACACCCATCAAGCATAAAATTATGTCAGTTTAAGGCAGTGTTTCTCAAATAGTGGGGTGCGCCCCCTTGGGGGGCTCATAGCGATGTCTGGGGCGTGTGTTATCCCGAGGAAAGTTTTTTTTTTTTTTTTTTTTTTTTTTTTTTACCACAAGGAGTAAAGATTTTTTGGTCCGAACAAAAGGTCCGAACATTTCTTTTTTGATATGAAAACTTTTTCAGTTTTCTTTAATGTTAATAAGAATACGATGTTATGCAGAGGTGTACTTATAATAATTTTATGGACAAATGATACTATTTACAGTCACGGCAGAGAGTTGGGGGGGCGTGCAATGTTTACTTCTTCCTAAAGGGGGGCGTACCAAAAAATAATTGAGAAGCACTGGGTAAGCATCACAGCACCTGTTAGTGGGTGGGATAAATTACTGCTAGCGGGTGAGATGTTACCGTTAGTGGGTGGGATATATTACTGTTAGTGGGTATTATTATTTGCACAATTATATCTAATAGTTTTTAATGGCATTGTTTCTATAGAAAATATTTTAACACAGCAAAATGAGTATTGATGCTGTTCTTTTTCAGTGTAATATTTTTCAGTACACATGTCTAGTGTTCTATACGCTTATTATACAGAGACTTTTCCTTATGTTTGCGGCTTTACGTGTCCCTACAGAAGTTCTGCATCTTGGCGACTGACATGTTGGGAGTGAACAGCAGTAATGCAGATGGTTTTACTCCGCTGCACGTGGCAGCACTGCATGGACACAGCGTTCTCGTCTCTTTGCTCATCCTCCATGGGGCCAACATTAATGCCTGTAATCGCCAGAATGCCACTCCACTCCATCTGGCCTGCCAGAATAGCCACACACAGGTGCTGCTGTACTACTGATACTGCTCCATGTAATCACTGAACACTCAGTCCAACCTGTGAATTAAATTTTCATATACAGTTCATTGTTAAATAGAAACTCGGTCTGCTCTTTTCTTAAAGTAGCTATGGACAGTACTGTTTTTATTTCTCCGTCGATCCAATTTAATAAATATTTATATTCATGTAAACCTGCAATCATTTTATCATCCCATTGTTCTCAACATGGCTTAAAAACACCGTCAGGTAGTTGCTGTTATACTTTCTCTAATTAAGGTTCATTTGAACCCAATAAAATAAATTTGCTCTGTGAATAGAAAGTTGAGGTCACAGGCTTTAATAAGTAGCCAGAACACGTTTAGCTAATAAGTAGCAATTAGCAAATATTTTCAATTATGTTTCTGAGATTTGTCCTGGTAGGGTCAATGGGTGTTATTTTACACATGAACACAGGTCATTGGTCTGATTTAAACTTAAATAACCCTCTGCCCTAATCGACTCCATTGACCCGGTCCCCTTTACATACTATATGCAAGTAATGTAAACCCTGCAAAAATGTTTATTATTTTTTTAATAACCTATTTTTTTTTTGTTGCACCATTGAATCCGCTTGCTCAGGGTGTAAAGTGTAACAATCCAGAAGGGCCCTAACAGGAGCAGAATTAAAAGGAAACGTAAACATAAAAAGGAAATAGCAACTCATTTGGTTTCATGCTGAGGTCATCTGGGTTATTTATAAATCTGCAAATTCAAACATCTAATCCATGAGCCAGTAGAAAATGAGTTTTTATTATTATTATGTAGCACTCGCACTGGATAGGTGTTAACTGTCCGTGTCCATGAATCTTCATTTCTGCCTGCCTACTCTTGTTGATGAGGATGTACGTCAATCTATCCTAGAACCCCATGTTAGTCTACAGAGCATATACATAAAATATATCCATGAAGTGTATAGCCCTCATCTAAGATAATAAAAATGATTAAAGCCAATCTAGAATTATGTTTATACATGCTGGGTTCTTCCTTTTTCAAAACACTGTATAGTTGTTATTTAGTGGAGTAGTAGACCGTGTGTGACAGGCTGGTGTTGTTTTTCTAGTATTTAAATTTTTCTTGTATTTATGCAAATCCTGCAGGTTGTTTAACATAAACACCCAAATGATCAAATATACAAGACTTTTTATTTCATATTTTGCACCATTTTGTCCGAGAATATACAGCAAATGCCAGCCATTTACATGTTCTATTAACAAAAGGTTATATGAACCAAACTGAATCACAGCATGAATCAGTAAGGAACGTTATGATGCAGTACTGAATTACAGCACCGTATCTTCGTTTTCATCCTCGTGTCCTTTTTGCAGGTGGTGAGATCTCTGGTGGAGCGCAATGCTAAGCTAAATAAAAAGGATCAGTTTGGAAACACTCCCCTGATCCAAGCCTGTTTAAAGGGAAATGAGGAGACATTATCAGTGCTCTTACAGGTACCGTGGCTCACACAGTATATTAACGGCTTGAGGAAGTCATGTGACTAAATCCAATGATGATGCCTGGGATAGAGATGAATGAGACTGGACTTCATTTTGTCCTTCTGTAGAGTGGCGCTTCTGTAAACCTGGCCAATAATCTAGGGAACACGGCAATACACGAGGCAGTGAGAGGAGGACACCAGACTCTGGTAGAATTGCTGCTACAGGCTGGGGCTCTTGCATACGTCAAAAACAAGAGACAGCACACTGCACTGGACTGCGCTCAGGAAACTGTAATGCCGCTTGAGATATTTCAACCATTTATTCTTCAATTAAAACAGATCAAAAGTTAGGAGAATGCTGTCTTCTTCCTCCTTTGCTGACTTGTAACTCACTTTACAGTAATAAAAAAAACTAGCACTTAGTCCATTTTTAAAAATGTGGTTATTTATACAGCAATGTTCTTTTTTTCAGAACACTGCAATGGTTAGGATTCTACACAAAGCCTGCGCATCCGGTCTCGAAGCCGATTCAGTCAGACAGTTCATCATCACCCAAAGACATCAAGGAAAAAGTGAGAGGCCCTTTGTGTAATCAGTTGGAATTTATTAAAAAAAAAAAAAAAAACCTACGACTTTCAATATTCTTCTATGATTTCCTTCTTCTTCTTTTACAGAACCCTCTGTTGGCCAGCACAAGAGTTCTGATATGCAAAGGTGTGTCACAGCCCATTCTGTACTTGTGTGTGAATGTATTATATTTTATATATTATTGTTACATTTAGCCGACGCCCTGATCCAGCGCGACTCACATTTATTTCATTTATACTATTAAGCAGTTAGGGTTAAGAGTCTTGTTCAGGGGAACAGCAGTAGCAGCTTGTTGGTGCTGGGAATTGAACCCAAGGTCTTCCAGTTCCAAGAGCTACCACTTGTCCCTATTATCAGTGATTGTGCATAATATTCCAGCATATGAATGCTGAAACTTTCAGGGCTTCTTAGGAAGGATAACGAACTCCTTGTATTAGCAGAATCAACTAGTACACTAAACCCACTGAACTGATTTGCATTAGTTCAGCGTCCACGCCAAGTGCAAAAATAGAGAGGGGGCGCATTTTATTATGAACTCTAATATAGAACAGCCTTATATCCCTCATGCCCTGTATTTTACAAGCTGTTGAAAACATTCCTTGAAGATTCTGTTCTATGTTGCCATAGAACTTTCTGATTTTTCTGCTGCATCTTCTTGGTGTGAATCTCTTCTTCTGCCACATCCCTGAGATGATTCAGTGACTAAGAACACTGCACTTGTTCAACTTCGTTTGGAAGACTTTTTGACACGGTGCCTTATTCATACTGGAAGTAGCCAGTGGAAGATTAAATTGTGGCCATAAATGGATGCACATAGTCAGCACTAATACTCAAATAGGCTGTGGCATTTAAATGATGATTGATTGATCGGTATTACAGGGCTGCATTACAAATCAATCATCGCTTAAATGCCATACGTAACCTAACGTAATTTGTTGTTCTAGCTCATGTGCCTTAAGGTTTCATGTGTCGTGCATTCTGAGATGCTTTTCTGCTCACTACAATCGTATAGATTGAGTAAAGCCGGGCTCACACTACAGGAGCTTTAGGCAGATTTTAAGAATTTTCTTTTAGCCAATAAGAAACCGCGACTGTAAATCCTGCAGCACGGAAATTGTAGAAATGTCCATCCACGTTGTCCCATTCTCACCTACCATATTCTTATCCACACTTTACATTTTTTTATTTTAATCTTCCGCTTTGTTTTTTTTTCACACTACAAACAAGTATTGACGCAGCAAGCAATAAGTTTTGTCCTGTTTTGTCTCTTTTCCACGTCCCCTAGATCACACCTCCGTAGCTCCCTCTGGCAACATAATTTAGTAGCTGCTTGTAGTGCGTGATGCAGCATGATTTTCGAATCTTGTAGTGTGTGCATTCTTAAGATGAGGGAAGAGACTCGTTATGAGTGTGTGCTGCAACCGGATTTTATAATCGGTTAGGATTTTAAAACTCCATTAACCTCTCGCATCACATTTTGTCCAATTCTTATGCTTGACGTGAACGTTACATTAAGAATGCTGGCCAGTATGTGGAATTATATTAGTCGTTACACTGCATGCATTGCGGCCACATGATTAGCTGATTACATTTTAAGTGCTGTAAGTGTATTTATACATTTACAATTCTGACTGACACGTTATGTATAATGGACAGAAAACAGCAGATGACTAAACCACAAGATGGTGCCATCCTCTTCACAGATTCTTTAAATACGGTGACTATCGTTATTTTATTCCTGTTTTTTTTTTTTCTTTCTCCCTAAACCACACCAGACTCTTGTTCTTGATGTTTATGTATTTTATTGATATGTACTTCACAGGGTTCAGATGACTTTAGTTATAAAAGGCGATTACGACGAGGAGAGACTGTTGATGGCTGTGACCTGTTCATCCATTCTTCTAAAAACTTACACTCCTTTAACCAGGCCAAAAGCTTAAACCGCAGTCACACCATACACCAGGACCTGACCCACAGTTTCCGAGAAAACCCGAAGCATGCAAAATGTAGCTCCGCTGCAGACCAAATGCCCGACGGAGGACCGAACGACCACTCCATTAACGTCTCACCCGAACCTGAGCCGGTTATTGCGACGGCTGATGAAATTGTGCACATCGGCTTGGCGGAGGAGAACGAAGAAGAGGAGGATCAGAACGAGGACGTGATCAGAAAAAACGTGCATTGTGTTTCCACCGAGATGGATAATATTGCGCTTTAAGGACCTCAGCAGCTGCAATAACATTAACTACAAATGACAAAAAATATGATCACTATAGGCTATGTATTTAATTTCTTTCTTGCTTTAGCTGGTGATGATACACTCACCATGATCACTGCTGCAAATAAGTGCTTAAACTCGAACAAACCCCAACTCCATTTCAGCAGTCTAAAGCTGTTGCATTAATTCAGCAAACTGACTATGAGACTTGAATCCAATTGCCAGAGGTTGAGAGGGTGTGAGAATTAATGAACTCTTCAAAGGCTTGCTTAATGTTATAATATGTAATATAAAGGGAGATGATGTGTTTTTCCAGGACTAAAAGAATCAAAGCAATGCACAATAAGATTCTGACAAAAACAATCTATTTACGTCCGAGGTCCTACATTTGTTTGTTTTTTTAATCCTATCCGCTGATGTCCACTAACATTGCGTCTTTTTGTAGACTCGGTCCTAGAGCCTGCAGTTTTCTTTAACAGCACTTTTACCAGCATAGTTTTATTTAATCAGCATTATAAAAAGGGATGATGAAGCATCATTTTTTATTGTTTCTGTTATGAAGTTTAACATGGTGTAGTTTCATTTAATTCTTTGATAATAACATTTAGCCACTTTACAGGAGCTTAAAGCTGATTTTATGTGTGACCGCATGAGTGCCCACATATGTCCCAGTGAGCTGTGCTCCTTCCTCAGCGTGGAAGTTTTCTAACAGGTCCTTGACTTGACTAATTAGATTTCAAATCCTGCTTGGGTAGTATAGGAATAGTGTGTTTGTCTTTACTTGTTTGAGTGAAACGTGGATATAAGAATTGAAGATATTATAGATGCCAAGGACTTCTCCTAATGTTCACCTTAATATTCTATATTCAGTTCATTTAAACCCTCTTTGATACGTCCAGAGTATACAGGAGACCGTATTCTGGACCAGTGTTGTGTTCTAGGCATGCACTTTATTCTTTAACATATAACTGTATACACTGATCAGGCTTAACATGACAACCTTCCGAATGCGGCGTTCCAAATATTTCCCCGCCTGCAAAAGGGGGACCACCACACAAGAACTGCAGTTTTGGAGATCCTCTGACCCGGTCGTCTAGCCACCCCAATTTGGCCCTGGACTCGCTCAAATCCGTACGCATGTCTATTTTTCCTGCCACAAACAGGTGCCATGATGAAGAGATAATCAGTGTTCTACACTTCAGCTGTGTGCTCATAATGTAATGCCTGATTGGTGTATATACACGTACACACACATTTTAAGGTAGAACATAATCTAGGAAGTTTCAAAAGGTGTCCTTTAAGTGTACTACATGTAATAATGCAGTGAATGTGCCTTATTTAAGTCTGAATAACCCTATGGTTAAGTCATACATCATACGTTTTTTAGTGATGAATAAAAATGAAATTGTTCAGTTTAAGGTGGGAGTTTTTATTTTATTTTAGAAGCCGAATGTTGCTTACAATACTTAAATCCTGACGGCACACTTATACACAATGTTCATGCATTTTATTCAATCATCTAGTAATATACTGCTCTTGCATCATTTGGCAATACTGGCAGTTGTATAGCAATGAGTTGTATTTAATTACATCTATATTTACTTGTTTACTTAAACAATAATGTGTAGCTTGTAGGTTTGAAATACTGTGCTATTACTTGCGCTAGTAATTGGTGGTCAATGCGCTAGTAATTGTTTTAGTAAAGGTTTTTCGTTCCGACCAATTCAAACCTTAATCGGCTGTTAATCGGGCTTTTATAAATTCTACATCTGTGAATGCTGGGAAGGACTTTTATGACCCTTAACTAGTGTTTGGTTCCAGTGGCTGGGTATAAAAATTCTGGGAAATTATAAGAATAGTCTTAAGCTGTAGAATCCTTAATTATTATTTAAAAACATTTTTAAAAAATGTACAAAGGTGGACACAGACTGGGAGAAGTTTCTTACTGCCGAATTTCTTACTACCAGGGTGTTGGTGGCTCAATGGTATAAGGGTATAAGGGTCAGTGATCAGAGGGTCGGAGGTTCAAGCCTCACACCAGGCAAGCCACCATCATTGGGTCCTTGAGCAAGGCCCTTAACCTCACCTGCTCCAGGGGCGCCGTTCGTTCTGGCTGACCCTGCGCTCTGACCCCAACGTTCAAATTCATATGCTGGGATATGCGGAATAAAAACATTTCACTGTATGATGTGCATGTATCAATAAACTGAACTTTAACTTTAACTAGGTCAGTAACAAAAAGAACATCCTGATCATCAAATGTGTATCCCTTTATTAACTCCCTTTTGCTCTCTCCCCCCCCTTCTCTTCCTTTTGCTAATTATTGTTCGTAGATTACTTAGGATCCAAAAATAACACCCAAGAACCTTTATGAATCACACTTATGCCTAAGTGAAATAACACTAAAATACCACCGTCATTAGAATATGAATAAACTAAGACTAAAATGTTGACCCAGAATGGCTTTATACGTCCTGCTTCAGCAGATCTCACTTTTAGGTCACCAAACATGTGATCGAAGTTGATCTTGTGCCCAAAACAAGCCACAGTCTTTGGTTTCACTATACAGCTTTCCCGGTGGGTGTGTGTATAAAATGTGCTGCTAGTTTAGCACACTGACTGATGGATGTGGTGAACAGGCAGGGAATCTTATAGCCCTTGTGATTTAATAAAGGAGATGTAAGGGAATGTAGTCATTACCATTATTAAGCGCCAGGACGGTTTCACAGCTAACCATGCATCACACCAATAGAGGAAGATTAAATCATTTCGCCTAAACGGGCAAAAAAGAGAGCGCTTCATGAAAGTGCATTAAATGATTGGCACACGGTTTCTAAAATATGTTGTACCTTGAGACTTTCCCACTATTACGGCGAGCGCACGTGTTCAAGATGGCTCTAAAGTGCAACTCGCGTTTGGACTCATTTGAATATGGAGGAGACATGCAGAGACGGAAAAGAGGTCATCAATTAACACATAAAGAAAATATCAGAATGAATTGCAGCATTTATAGGTGCCCAGAACAAGAAGATGAAATTCCCTGGGTCAGCTTTCTGCAGCAGAAGCTAAAGAGCCAGGGAGAACAATTAATCTGACCCCCTTTCAACCTGTTAAATATGGGAGATCAGTTTTATTTTCTCTTAACGCACATGCTCAATTTGACGATTGCTTTGGGGTAACGTTTCGACTGACAAATGTAGATTATATTTCACCACAGCACATTTGGATACTGGAGCTGCCAGCCGGCTGAACTACACCAATGTGTCCTACACAAATCATATCTCACTACTGCACCTCTGATGGGCAATGCGCTGCCCCGTGTTCACCCTGAGATCGGCTCCGGGCTCCGTCACGCTGTACGGTTAGCAGTACAGAAAATGACTATTAGGCGTGGTTAAATTACATTTCTAACAGAAGTCAAAGAAACACTAAGCTAAAAAAAGGTAAGTGCAATGATTATTGTTGTACCTCTAATAAGAGAAGTGTTTAACCTTAATTGATGCTGTGAGAATGTTAATAGAGATAAATGAAATAAATCCTGTGGTTGTGGAAAAAGCTCAGAAAGATGGCTGAAATGACTAAAATTGGGTTAAGTACTGCCCAACACATTAGTAAAACCCAGAAGGACACTAGTAAACCACCATCTCAAAGGTAAAAATGTTGAATTGCTTCCGTTTGCCCGGTTTAGTTAGTTTCCCCATCATCTAGGTCTCACGTTCTCAGACTGATCGAGTGTTAAACAGAAACAAAGCTTTCAATACAAGGTGATGGGGCAGATGACCTGATTATCTATTAGGCTGCTTTAGCAGCTCTGGGTCACACCTTTCTGCATTTCATTACACGACCAAATTAAACATTTCAGTCGTCGCTTTTCCGACTACAAGACCAGAGGCACAAGACCCCTGAACTTTCCCCTGTAGAGCAAATGAGCCAATTTACATAACAAGCACTGATTAGAAAATCTTTTATCTTTGCATACAATTAAATCTCAAACCAAAGGACGTCTCAGTCAATTACATGGAATGACAAGTTCGTAAATAAATTAGTCTTGCCAATATATTGTGAGAGAAGATCGATAGGCAATGTTAACCAGATATTGGGGCAATGTTCTGCTTGATGATGTCAATATCTGTCGGCTGCATTTCTCTGACTGCTAGTGCATAGCACACACACACACACACACACACCAAAATATAAAACTGAGATCGTTTACCTGTCAGTATGACCTTTTAGGTTATTCACACCAGCCCAGGGGTTACAACAAATAGATTTTTTTTCAAGCTCAAGTGAAAGTTAAGGTGTGACAGTATTGTCGGCAGGCCCCTATATGATTCATTTTCCAGGTTTTTTGTAATGTTTTTCAGAAAATATATATTGCAAAACTCTTGCAGAACTTTTTCTTGTGACTTAAATTCCCAATTATTGAATTAAAATTAAATTGGCTTAAAACTGTTTTCTGTAGCCACACTGGATGAACACCTCTGGCTTTAAAACATTAAAACTGATTCTCACAAAAGCGCAAACTGATACTGTTTCTCTGGTCACTTCACTCCATATCACATTGTAAAACCAAAACAAATGAATTATTGAGAATCTACAACTCTTTACTGATAGACTTCCAGCACATTTTTTGTTCTATGCCCAATATTGTTCATTGTGTGCGGGGTTTTTTTGGAACAAATTACAAATTCTATCTGCTGTGCCGATTACCAGTGACTCCAACAAAACAATAGAGGGCAGTGTTGTCCTAGAAAAAGCTCTGATGAATCACTACACAAGTGTCTACTGTGGTCAGATCCTCAGCTTATTCTAATAACACAGGGCATGAAGGGGTTTAAACACTAGGTCATTTTTACACAGAGAACGGTTGACACGTTCATTCACATCTATGAGACATTTGGAGCCATCACGGTCAACGCACCTACTGGGAGGAGACTGGAGAACCTGAAGGAGAGCCAAACAAACACACAGAGCTTCACACAGCCGGTATTGAACTGCATGGGGACCCTGAAGCTGCAAGATGGCAATACTACCCTCTGTGCCAATCTGACGACATCTCTCTGCTTTGAATCTCTTGGTGTTTTAACGACTTAATGCATACTTTCTAGGAATACACAATTTCTATCACTGGTTTTGTTTTTGGCTGCTAGACTGCCAGATATTAATGTGGGTGATAGTTATAGATTGAGAGGTCTCATCAGGAAAGAGGAACCAATTACTTGACAATGATCTAATTTATGGGGTAGAATGAGAAAAGCATGTCAACATGTGCACATATTGACAAAAACTCAGACTAGAGACAGCACTCGCCATCACACGAGCGAAATATTGGCAAGTTGTCCAATTTCAAAATGTGCCTCTTCCACGTTTGCTCCGGCAAATACAAGAGAAGTTAGTAGACACGCATTAATCCATACTGGAGAAGATGTTGCATCAAACCGTCACCGCCACAATTTGCTCAGATTTGCTGTTGCATTTTTAGAATAGGTTGTCATTTATTAAATGACCTTAAGTAGGATTTTATTTTTCCTCCCCCCCTAAATGAAATTTTTTTATGTAAAAAAACAAAACAATTAAATGATAAATAGATCCCAAGTTTTGTAGATATTCTTTAGTTATAGTTTGGTAGATTCAATATTGTAATATTGGTAAACAAATGAAACTTAATATTAAAATATAACAGATAAAATATCACGATTAAAAGACAGTAATGTAAACAAATGAATGGTATTTAACACATGATAAATGATTAAACTGGATTTAAACAAAGCATAGAGAAATGATCTTTTTACTGTAAGCCAGGACAGAAGTAACCTTTGGCGTGTATTTGGATTTAATCTTGTTTATTTTTTATGTTTTTGTTTAATTGTGTGCCAGATTTAATAATCTCCATAGTTATGTTGAATAAGCTATAGTTAGGGTATTATAGAGTATACATGGACTTAAATAAAAATACAGCAGGCTAACGCTAACAAATGAAGTCGTGTTCCGCGGCTCGAACAAAATAAATATAATTAGTGGACCATTCAAAGGGCACTTTTAATTGTCTGCGCATTAAGGCAAAAACAACAAATTATAAAATCATCATAGAAAATAAAATGTAAAACTGGTCATAAATTGAATCTACCGTGAATCAACAGCCAACGCGAACAGGAAGCTTCTACAGACTTCCAACAAACCAACCAAAACTAAGCTACAAAATAAACCCAAAGCTAATTTTATTTGTACATCTGATGTACATTATTGTCCACCACTTTACGTTTTCATTACTTTAACCAAAGTACGCATATATATACAGTATATACACACGTTTGAACGTAGGAAACAAAATGAAACCTATTTGTTGTCTCGGAAGGATACGACACCTGGCGGTAATACGGCTTCCAAGGCGCTTGTACTGAGCTATATAGAAGAAAACCTTGTTAAGATGTATTTCAGGACAGTTTTACTCTCCTATAGTCTTTACTTTTGTGTTTAAGTGTTAGTCTGTTGATTACTCAACAAACATTGCTTTGTTTTTCCACCTAAAACACTAATCTGATGTAGACATCAGAGACTTCCTGAAGCTTCCTACAGTATGTCTATTACTTGGCCGCGCGTTCGCCTCTTTGCGTGTGCTTGTGCTTTGCGCGCTCGTCGCTTATTGGCCTGGTCGTGCGCGCGCCGCGCTGACAGCAGTAGCCGCGGGGCGAGGCGCGCGCTGACAGGAAGCAGAAGCGCGCGGCCGCTCACTAATGACACGCGTTGTGCTTCCTTTACTCCGCGCCGCTTCCTCGGAAAACGCACAGCTCCAAGAACGACAAAACTGACGGAGTGACGAAAAGTTTTAGCAGACAGAGAAAGAAACTTTCTGTAACAAGGTGACAGCTCTCGAGGCAGGCAGCTGTCCAGTCTGCAGACCGTCTCCAAAAAGAGAAAGGGAGGACAGGAAATAGAGAGAAAAGAGAGAGGGAGAGGGTCCCTAATCACTAATTTAGTGGCAGTCATGGCATTGTGCCGGCGGGCACGTACACACAGGTCTGTGTACACACTCATGTGGTCAGACAGGTAGTGGACATGGCTCGGTCCTACTGTCCAGCCTCTGGTTTACCTTCACCATCAGGCCAGAGTATTAATAACATAAACCGTTTTATTTGATTTCAAACCTGTTTCCTTCTGTCCCATCCTTTCATTTAAATGGCTTAATGAATGAAAGATATTTATGGACTCATATGCGACTAATTAACTGATTGTACACGTTATGCTTGTTTATATTTCTACATGTACAAACGGTCCACTCTGTTTCATTTATGTACATGTTTTTAATGAATTTGTAAACATCTGTTGCTGATTATGTTGTGTTTAATGAATTGCGTTTTCCTCCAACTGATTTATGATTAATCAGAAATGTGATTCCTCTGTATTTGATCAATTTTCACATGATTGTTCAAATGAATCATTTATTTGAACGTTTTACATATAATTCCTTGATTTTCCACGTGATTCATTTGCTATATGTGCTGTTTCACTGTTCACACAATTCATTCATTTTTACATATGGTATGTGATTTCGCGCCGTTATTCTTGTCCTTTTTTTTATCTGAATCATTTATTGTTTTAGCATGTAATCTTTTTTTTGTACGATTGGTTAGTTCTCCGTGGATTTAAATGTTATTTAGAAAATAGAAATGGGGCAGATCATTTCCACAGGATTAATTCGTTTTCCAATGTAATCACATTGTCACCTCATGCCACATTTGTTTACTTCTGTTTACATGTGTTACTCTATTAATGACACGTTCAATGCATGTGATATTTCTGCAAGCGACGCTCCAGACAACACAAAGTTTTTGATATGGGTACACACACACACGCACACAGTACTACACAGTATATAGAGGTTGACTGTAATCAGTCAGATGCTGCTTTGAGCAATTTAAATCCAGTCTTTAGGTTTTTATCCACATGTTCACTTTGTCGATTTCGTTAACCCAGTACAGTTTTGGGTCATTGAAAGCGCCTCACGTTTTTAGACGCTCCATCTCTTCAGTGAAAGTGCTGTGTATATCACCAGCTCAGCTTATCTAATTTCATTAATGTGATCTTCTGTCCATTGGCTGACTGCTTAATGGCTATTATTTGTGGTTCCCTTCAAATAAAGCTCAGACAGTAAATTACAGTCTGTGGCAATTGGGATCTGAGCGCCTCCCTGCATTACTATATAATATCTATTCCTTTAATTAACTGAAAGCAATGCTGACATTTATTGGATTGCAAGTTACTTGTTAATGGCAATAAATTGTGGAGAGTGAAAAAATATCATTGCTTATTTTACATCAATAATTTGTGAACCTTTTGCTAATGATTATTCGTTATTCTCCCCTGTGGCTGCTCTGTTTGTTAAAGTATACTGACATATATTCTAAATGCTAGGCTTTAAAGGCGACAGAGCTGAAGCAGAGCATTATAATTAGATGCCAGTGTAATGTTTCTGCATTGATAAAACTTCCAGCCTACACAATGCCAGTTTGGCAGAATCATTTCAGTTTTGTTTTTTTTACTAGGTGTGGTTGCCGATTACATTTTTCAGAGGCTGGGAATTTGAAATATAATGATTTTTTTTTTTCAGATCCTATTTATCACATACACATATACGTGAAGTGAATTGTTTTTATTGCGCATATCCCAGCATATGAATTTGAATGCTGGGGTCAGAACGAATGGCGCCCCTGGAGCAAGTGAGGTTAAGGGCCTTGCTCAAGGACCCAATGATGGTAGCTTGCCTGTTGTGAGGCTTGAACCCCCGACCCCTGACCCAGAGCCTTACCATTGAGCCACCACACCCTACCATTATAGAAATATTTATATATTTATGATATATATTTATGATTGTAATTATTGGTTCTTGAGCTCTCTGCTCCCATACAGATGACTAGATAAAGCAAACAGAGATGCTTTGTTTTGGCTGACAGGCCACTGTCTTGTCTATTTCCTTGTGTTATCACATTGAGCACTTTGCTGTTTTCTTTGTGTTTCCACTTGAGTTTGTGGTCACTCCGTTGCCACCAGCTTGCCAGTTGTGTGAACATATTCCCTGTCAGGGCTCAGCTGCTGTCTCTTTACTTGCTACAGCAGTGATCAGACTCCCAGTCCTCTATGATGTGACAGCCCTGCCACTCTGATGAATGGCTCAGCACAGAGGCCGAGTGCCACTGTGAAATGTCCACTCCGGCCACACACAAGTCAAAAAGAACAGTCAGGCTTTCCCGGACACGAATCCCAACTGTCTCATTCGATCACGGCAGGGCAGGGGCAGCTGAAAAGATTAAGGGAGAAAACATCAGGCAGAAGAAGAAGCAGCGCTCAAATCAGGCGTGATGGAAAGGAGCAGCCTGGGGTCTCGGCCTGATGAGCCTCACAAGCCCCCATGGCCTTCAGGGCAGAACTCCACTGAAGTGAATCAACTTTGCTCCTGTCATCACCGCTCAAACACAGCAGGCGCAAATTTCTCTCTCCGTCTCTCAGCGTCGTATCGAGAGTTCAAAAGAATCCTTGCTGACAGGAGACATTGTACTAAAAATGACCAACCTTCCTTTCCCTCTCTTTCCTTCTGCCCATCAAGAACTCTGTCACATTCACTGATAGCCTTTGCAATGCCCCAACTGAGCAGTTAGGACGAGAAAATATCCAAATATATATCTGGTCTTTTGCAAAACAACTCAAAAATGGGAAACGAGATGAAAATCCTAAATGACAGATTGAGCTAGAGGCCGATTTGTACATGTTGCATAGTTAGAAAAAACGGAACTGACAGTTTTAAGGACTGCATATCCTTTTTTATTTTATGTAACTTTAACCTTTGACGTGGAAGGTCTGTATGACTCAAAGCACCTCATCAGGTTAGTAGTCAATGATTCTCTAATTCGAAATAATATGGAATGTGAGGTCAAGGGTCAGCCTCATGTTTAAATGAACACTTATTACTAGCGTTTCTGATTACTGGGTGTGAAAGTGTTATTGGTGTCCTGAAGGGATTGCAATTGGCAGGCACTTGTCAGGCAGAAAGGCTTATATCGCAGCGGCCCTAATGGGGCCACATATTGTGCTAATTGTCAGTTGCAGTCGGAATGTGAACTGTGTGAGGCTTAATTAAAACTAGCAGTCTTCCACTGTGAAGTCTGTCAGGAGTAACGTTTGCATATTTTAAAACAGCACTGACTTCCTACGGCATCTACCAAAGCAGGTCCGTAGCCAGCCTAGTGGAAGAAGGGGGGGGGGGGTGTTTCATTTTGTATTTTTATTAGCTTAGTTAGTAAATATAACAACGTTACGCTGTTTGCCAGTTTTTTTTAAACACATGTTGAATATTCTGTGATAATGACACTGCTGCCTGCTTTCTGTCCTGCTCTTTTCGCCCCATACTACTATCCAGCTGGACGTCGTTGGCCTTACAGACTTTGCTATGAGTAACGTTAGTTGCTGCGCAGCTGTGCAGTAGGATGTTACATGTCGCTAGCAAGTTTAACACGTTCATGATAGAAGAATCACGGTTTTTAACAGGATTAGAGTTTTCAGCATGAATTTGATTATTTTTATTTGAGGGGATTTGAGTAGCTGATATTATTTAAAAGTACACTTAAAAAAAAAAAAAAAAAGGGATTTTGGACCTTTGGCCATGAGGGGAACCTCCCGAATACACCCTATGCCCCCTTCCCAGAGTCTACGAGCATGCCAATTGATAGAATTCAATAGTACAAAGTGAAATAAAGGAACGCCTCCTTTTTATCTACTGTACAAAAAAAGTCAAATATCATCTGGGTTTTAGTGCTTTTTGTTTTGTTTTTTGCCTGTTTTTATTTTCCTCCAAGGAGGTAACACGTTCAACAGTCTTACTGGAGTATCAAGAGGGTTTTAAAGATCCTGTCACCTTTTCCACGCAGTGAAACATCACAATCCTTGTTTTTCACCGGCTGTTTTGATCAAACCATTCAAAAAAAGATGAAATCAGTATTTAAAAAAGTGCCAGTAATTAAGGACATCAGGTTAATTCTACATCAACTGAAAGAACTAAAGATAACAGGTTGGGTGAAGTCTTGCAGGAAAATCAGCTTTTGTGTTGATTCCGGTTAATCCGGACTTATCCCTTACTTTAAGTTAATATTTACTTTGCCTGTTTCTTCTCAGCCGAAATAAACCTTATTAGCCAATAAATCTTATTACGGGATCTGTTTTTACAGCGCCGTCATTTGTGAACAAATTGTGTTCCAATGTGAACAAATTAGACGAGAGCGTTATGTATTTGACAAACAAGATAATTAATCTTATTTAACCCTGACCTTAACATGGTACTGGGTGAGAGTATAATCGTCTTAGAATTATTGAAGCGTTCAATGAACCAGATTAAACAACAACCTAGAAACGTGTAATAAAGGAACAATTAAAGGAAGTCTTAAGATATATCTCTCAGTCATGCTCCCCTTCTTATTCTCTAGCTCATACATCTTACATTCTGTAAAGACTTACTGTATGAACACTTTGGTTATTTATATATAAAACTTTGGATTTGTGCATCTGAAGTTGTGTGCATTTGTTTAGTGTTCGTAACTCGAAGATGAACCACTTGGAGACGAGCGTATTAACCAGGATGTCCAAGCCTAATGAAGAATCCTGGTGAGCCATATTAAAACACACACACACACACACACACCAAACACACAGAAGGATTTCTAATGACGAGTGGTGATGTAACTAGGATAAGTCCCGGGATGATGTGATTTGACAGATGGGTTGTGAGCGACCGTGTAGAGAGCCTCGACTAATCGATTAGTTTTAGTTAAGTGCACTCTGAGAAGATTGTGTTGTGCCGTTAGCGTTCTCCTCTATAACACCGACAGCCTTGCCTCTCCAACAAGAGCCTGCTCAGTGCGCGCAGGAAATCTATTATGTGCGATGATCAAATCTCACTGCCACTTCTTTCTCACCTCCCCAAAGTATGACTTTCACTTAAATCATGGCACTGGGGCTCTGCTAGATTGTGTGTTTTGAGCACAGCACTTTTTTTTTCTAAAGAGTTTAAAAAATGCTGTTTGTCAGAGAAAGAGAAAAGAGACTGAGTTATGAGACTTCCTCTCTCTCTCTCTCTCTCTCTCTCTCTCTCTCTCTCTCTCTCTCTCTCTCTCTCTCTTTCTCTCTCTCTCCCCCAGTTTTCCCTGGGGCAGTTATTATGATTAGCACCTGTGGGCATGGTTCATGGCACAGCCCAGCTCTCTCCAGGGCTCATTATTACTGTATTACTGTATGTCCAGCTGCCCCAGGAGGCGGACTGACCTCTCTGACTGTGTCTCTTCTCTCTCACTTTCTTGTTTTGGGAAAAGTGTGGCCACACATGGCATCAGCTTTGGTACACTCAACCTCTAGGACTGCAGAGACACTTACTGTAATTGTGTGGGCCATTCATGCTAATCCTCTATTAAGAACTAATAATATAAATAAATAAGAACAAAAAAACTAGAAAACACTATGATGCCACTTGTGTGTGTTATTATTTCGTCTATGTTGAATTATTTGTCTGACAAAGAGAGCTTTGCAATGGCTGTCTGGCTCTCAGTCGTCTTCAACAACAACAATTAGAGCTATATAGTTTTTATTAGCTTTGATAGTAAGACCGATGGTGTAAAGAGGTTAAGTACATCCTTTGTGTATGGATGGCTTAGATTTCACTTTGCAGTGGTTAACACTCCTGCCTCACAGCAAGAAAGTCATGGGTTCGATTCCCACCCAGGATCTGTCTGTGTGGAGTTTGCATGTTCTTACTGTGCTTACGTGGGTTTCCCAGGGTACTCCGGTTTCCTCCCGCCTCCAAACACATGTGGTTGTGCATAAGTGAATTAGCTACTCTAAATTGTCCATAGGACTGAATGTGTGTGTGAATGGTTGTCTGTCTCTAAGTGTTTGTGCTGTGATTAACTGCTGATTGTACAGTGTGTACCCCGTCTCACACACTAAGTTAACTGGGATAGACTCCAGCGCCCCCACGACCCTTAACAGGATAAACGCTAGATAATGAATGAATAAATGTTATAACATGACTTTATCTAAACTTGGCCTAAACGCACATGTAAGACCTTCAGCATCATGTGGAAAAGTGGAAGCTTAGCCAAGAGTTGCTTGGTTAAAATGTTCGACACCTGACCTGAAAATTGTGAGTACAACTGCCCCTGTTGGGCACTTAAGCAAGGCCCTTTACTTTTAAATGCCCCGTGTTGTATAAATGAGGTCAGTGTACGCTGCTCTAATTAAGGGCATCTACCAAATACCATACATTTAAACTTAACAAAATCTCATGTAACCACCAACAGTGAAGTATAATTTATTATAATTATAGATTTATTTCTATTTCAATTATGTGTTACCCTTTTTTTTTTGTAAAGGGCAGGTTTACAAGCTGGCTCAGCTATGTTTTTCATTTCTGTGCTGATGCAGTTTGTCAGTACTACGACACACTGTGTTGAGCTGCTATTTATTCTAGAAGGGCCCATTAATGAAAGCACTGAGGACTTTCCCATATGCGAAATCTATTATCAATGAGCAAAACCAGGTGCTAAACATCGCCAGCTTTAATTATGATCCCTTAATTCCAGCGCTTGACCTGCAGGCTCTAATTCACAGGCCTGCCTGAGTGTATGAGACGGAGTCCGGAAGCCTCTCGCTCTTGTCCCGATGCATGGCCCCCCTGCTGACATGCACTAAGTTTGATATATACGACCGGATGAATCTCTAATTACATTTTGGCAGGGATTCCACACTTACTTAGCACTGCACTTAATTATTTACAGCAAAGGCCTGTGGCGTAATTTAGTGTACACTTCTGTTGTCATTTTTGGATGGGATTTTGACTACGAGAGAAATTCTTTATATTTAAAAGTCCATTAATAAAAATTGCACTTTGTATGTATGTGCGCATTGATGCTTCGTCTGGTCAGACGCAATAATGAGATCAAACTGTGATAGCATCAGAGGTAACATTTTATTATTATGATTTTAAATAACACTATGAGCCGGGTGTAGCATTGTATTTGAAATCTGGCTGGGAAATAAAGAGTTAAACTGTCTTCATTTAAAACACATGCAGGCAACTCTGTTAACGCAAACTGATGGGGGGTTTATTATAGGAAGCCGATCTAGATTTTATCGCTGTTAAAGGGACAATAATGAGGGCAGGGCTGATTGGCTACTCATGTAACAAGCATCCCCTGATTGGGCACAGATGTCTTCTTCATCCCTGTCTTATTGAACTCATAGGGTGCCGAGCCTCCTTGTCTCTTATCAGCAGCCATATCAGCACATACACACACATTTACATGTGGTCCGGGTATTCAATTCACTGCTCATCTGAGATGTAATTTCGCTGTTTCTAATTAAAGTTGTCCATGAATTGCCTTTAATTAAACATGTACGCTGTTCATTAGGGTTTCCTACCACCAAATTGCTTCATTTGGTGCGTAATTGTCATGCAAATAAACTTGTGTTGCTTAACAAAGTATCCCTGTTGCCGACAGGAGAAATCAGCCATTTATATGCAGCTCATTTCCAAAATATTAAGCATTGGATAATTGAACAATTGAAGTTATTATATACATAAAATCTGACCTTTACTCACATTAAAAGACTGGGCACAAGTCCTGTTTACTAGCAAAACAGCCTAAATTATTCATGGCATGGATTCCACAAGCTGTTGGAAACATTTCTTGGAGATACTTTGGGCTGCGTTGACATGATTGCATCACACAATTCCTGCCCAGTTTTCTGGTGCACTTCCATCCTGTAAATTTCCAATTCTGCTAAGTCCCAGAGGTGTTCTACTGAATACAGATCTGAAATCCAAACTTGTCACGTTCATGAAACCGGTTTATCACTTATTCTTTATTATAGTGCATGCCGCTTTATTAAACTGAAAATATCCATTAGAAGAGGGGTAAATTACACTCTTGAATGAAGGTATTATGAACTCTGAGAGGCTTTTCTGCTCAGATGTACAAAGTGGTGGTCTGTGCTAGTGTAGCATGAAGCCGGCTGGTCATTCTCCGTTCATGTCTCTGATAAACACAACATTTACATATCTTCTCTCACAGGAGTTTGTTAATTTAATTCTAATTAAACACTTTTCCAATTCTAAAGACTGCCATGGTCATAATCAGGGTAATCACATTCTGTCCCCATTCTGATGGTTGCTATGAACGTTACCTGAAGCTGTGGTATCCTCATAATGTTAGACTATGCACTGCTACCACTGGAGTAGGTTGGCACTATGGCAGAGTGGTTAGTTACTCTTGTCTCCCAGCAGGAAGGTCATGGGTTCAATTCCTGCCCAGGGTGGTTTTGTTTGGAGTTTGCATGTTCTACCCATTTTCCCCAGGGTACTCCGGTTTCCTCCCACCTCCAAACACATGCGATTGGGCATATTTGAACTGGCTACTCTAAATTGTCCATAGGAGTGAATGTTAATGTGAATGGCAGTGATAAACTGCCGATTGCCCAGGCTGTACACCGTCGTAGGTTAGCTGGGATATACTCCAGCGCCCCTGTGACCCTGAACAGGATAAGCGCTAGACTATGAATGAATGAATGAATGAATGAATGAATGAATAATTCAGTAGGTGTACAAGTGTTCCTAATAAAGTGCTCAGTAAGTGTATACTATGACACAGAGCTTTTTTAGCTTTTAGTTAAATAGTTATGCTACATGAAATACACAGACAGTGCTTAAACAAAAATATCACATTTATAAATATAGAAATCGATAAACTGGGATTTTACCATAATTCCTAACTGTTGGCCCGTCAACAATTACAAAGAGCACGAGAGGAATAATTAACGCTTAATTACAGCTTAATTAGCATGATTATGCGTTCTAACTGCACCACAAATGCATAGGAGAATCGATCGTAGACAATTATTACTGAAATACATCTTAGAAATTCCTCTGTTTGTGATGTGGCTCTTTCACCTATCTGTTTTTAATGACTTTATAAAGTTTTTTTAATTACAGCCCATTGGGAATTTTCAACGCAGTAAAGAAGCTCAAGGCAGATTTTTATTTGTTGTATTCAGATAGATGGGGGTTCTCAATGGGGGTTGAGAAAGCCATGACCTGCTTTGAGAAGTGCCAGAACAGCAGGGTGAGAGCCGTACAGCTCATAGGAGACTGATGCTGAAAGCAGGATGTCTGATTTTAATGATGTCGCAGCGACACTTGCGAAAGCTGGAAATAAATGGAAATGCTTCGGTTCCAAAGCAAAGCACACATGTCCATTATCTCGGGTTTGGCCTTCCTTAGATCAAAAGCCCAAGGTTTACATACTGGCCACTTTATTAGCAACACCTATGCTTTTATTCATTAATCGACATGGCGTGATTGTTGGCACTAGGTGGGTTGGTTTCAGTATTTTAAAAAATGCTGATCTGGGATTTTACATTTACATTTATAGCATTTGGCTGACGCTCTTATCCAGATCGACTTACATCCGAGCAGATGAGGGTTAAGGGCCTTGCTCAGGGGCCCAGCAGTGGTAGCTTGGCAGTGCTGGGAATTGAACCAGCAGTCCAACACCGTAACCACTTGTAACGTTTCATAGAACACACAAGAGAGGATCCAGATGCAGATAAGATAGGTTTATTAAATGTCACAAAGTACTCA
>JAOUQX010000009.1:10348305-10361768 GCA_028566295.1 Liobagrus marginatus | reverse complement strand
ACACACACACACACACACACACACACACACACACACACACACACACACACACACACACACACACACACATTTTGCAATCGTAATGAGGACATTCCATAGATCTAATGACTTTTATAGTGTACAAACTGTACATTATATCCCCCTACACTACCCCTACTCCTCAACCTACACATCACACACACACACACCCCTACACTACCCCTACTCCTCAACCTACACATCACACACACACATACCCCTACACTACCCCTACTCCTCAACCTACACATCACACACACACACACCCCTACACTACCCCTAGTCCTCAACCTACACATCACACACACACACCCCTACACTACCCCAAAGTCCATTTTTGACAGTGGGTTGTTGTACTATACAAATAAAATTAAGATGATCTTTTTTATTAGAAATGTTCTTGTTATAACAAGAGGAAAAATAACATTAAATAAGAAGAAAAGTATGAACAGGAAGTAATGTCAGGCTACAGAATATTCAGAAATGATCTATACAGTATTTGCATACTTATATACAGTATTAAAAGATACCATATTAGGTTTTTTAAATCCTGAAATCTTTCTAAGATCCATGTATTTATTATTAAAAACATTCATCTTCATTTTTTGGCGGTTTAAAGACGGGCTACAGTAAAGAAAGCCCATGCGCCGATTAGTGCTTCATCCAGGTGAAGGACACCGAGTCCTCCAGCAGCTTTGTCTTCACTACTTCACCTGATTCAGTTGGTTGATTCTCCCTAAAACGGAACCCTCACTTGTTAGCAGCCCAAGCGAGCTGACAGGAGTGAGAGAGAAAGAGAGAAAGTGAACGAGTGGGGGAGAGCTATAAGTCATTACCCGCTGGAAATGGCACATCATTGAAAAGATAAGCGCAACAATGAGTTCCCATTCCCTGATAAGTCTCGGGGGTTGCGTGTTATTTCCTCTCTCTTATATATATGGTTCCTGTTATTGAATTTAGCTCAGGATAAATAGCAGTAGTGGTGAGCTGTCCAATTGCTCCTACTACCTCAGTCACACTCCCTCATTCTGGCCTTGCCTTTTGTCTTTGCCCTTATACCATCTGTGTGTCTGTGTATGTGTGTAGTACTCGCCCAAGTCTACATGTGCATGCTACTTTTCTTGTCTGAGACTTTATTCTGACATTTCGATACGCCCCGATTACCGCTTTAACTATAAAATTAATCAGCGTTTGCTTCATATAAACTAAAGACTACATTCTGTATGATCATGATCATGAGGAAATTGGATTTCATTTCAGTCTCCGCCACATGGACTAAACATCACAATCCATCTATGTGCCATGCAACAGCTTGAGAATCTCCTGTGTTTTTTTATTGAATTCACTGTCTAAGTCGTTCCTTGTCATTGCGCTTGATTAACAAACGATCCATTAAGAGTATGGAAATGTATGTATAGGAAGTGAATTGATCCCGGCGTCGAGAAGCTATGATGAAAATAAGAGAGGAGCGAAGGAGCTGACCTATTGAAGACATACTCAATGCTATGTCACTTTCCTACAAGACCTAATCATTTAGCTGTGCATGGTGCCCTCACAGAGAAGTCCATTCACTTTGTACTCGTTTGTGTAGAGACATGCGGCCTGTAGCGTTGGTGTTGTGCTGGTCCCAATGTTTTAGGTTTTCTACACTTTTTTATTTATTACTAAATCCCTATTCGCATGGGATTCGTATCATCTGGGGACCTCGTGTGATTTATTCTCTATTCTGTGTGGTGCATTCGCATGAGGTAAGTGAAGCCTGTGAATTTACCGATTGGAACTCTCGGATATCATGTGAAGACTTTGCGTAATATTTGCTTTTCATATGGTTTTCTTTCTGCAAATTGTCCAGTTGTATGGTGTATAGAGATCTGACCCAGCACCCAAAATGCTATCAAAACACTCCAACGCAGCCTCCATTAAGGGTAAAAACGCGCACAAGAAACAAAAACAATGAAAAAGAAGCGAAATCCTGGCCAAATCACAGAGATGCCGATTTGCATGGGACTAATATTAGCACAGGACCTCGGTGTTTGGCGAAATATGTTTGGTCATCTGGGGCGGAATTTTTACAGACATGACCGATTCGCACAGGATTAAAATCACAGACAACCTCAGCGATTATTACAATTGACTAAAAGTCCCCAGTTAATACTAATCCTGTCTCGAATAGGGTTTATGCCACAAATTCCACCTGGGTTTGTGCATCGGTTTCATGGCATTTTAGGCCTGTGTATTGGACCATTCCACAAGATTTGAGTGAATATCGATTCATAATTCAATTCAATTTAATACTATTTCTAAAGCGCTTTTAATAATACACATTGTCCCAAAGCAGCTTTACAGAATATAAAGAATAAGAAGAATAAGTAAAATTCTGAAATGTATCCCGATGAGCAAACCTGAGGTGACAGTGGTAAGGAAAACTCCTTAATGTAATGTTAGGAAGGAACCTTGAGAGGAACCAGACTCAAGGAGAAACCCATCATCATGTGGGGGACAGCAGATTGTGCAGATACAGGTGATATACAGTCTAAATACAAACATATGTTCAGTCTAAACCCATCCTTGCACACCTGTCCATCAGTCAGCAGCAGTGGTCACCTCCAACCAGAGGAAGAGCAATGGCATGGGTCAGGATGGACCGAGACAGACAGGAACACTGGGAGCTTGGGAGCAGCATGTATAACTCAGCAGAAAGGCAGAATGTGAGAGGTATTAAGTATGATCATGTAACGGGTAAATACAATGTACACTATGTACTCTACTAACAAGGTGCAGGAAGGGACTACGGAACTAAATCGGCCCCTTGATCTACTCCTTTACCAGAGAGAGAACTGTTTCTAATATAAGTATATCTGAACAAATGTTTTTATAATAATAATAATAATAATAATAATAATAATATAGCTGCAAGCAGCAATTAACGGGGTCAAGCCCAATTTGTAGACTTTGTAGTAATAAAAAATGTACATTAAACATAAAACACTCCTACTAATTAATATTTCTCTTGCTTCTGATTCTTTGGCTCATGTCATATTCATCATATAATCAAGAAATCTAAAGAGACCATGTTTATGATAGTAGAACAAAATATACAAAACAAGAGGACTATAAATAATTAAAATTAATATTAACATTGTGCACACTCTAGAATTTCAGAACCCGCAGCGTCACCATTCAAATAGACCGTTTGTAATATTACCATATTGTAATGACAAAGCCATTACATGATGTCATGCCCACGGACTATATCCGGGTGGCCGCTAGATGGCGGTATAGAGAAACCATTCAAAACGGGCATGGACTATGTTTGTATGTGTGTGCACTTCTCACCTGTTCTCCACACTGATCCCACACACCTGCAAACACTCTCCTCATCATCACCACAGAGTATAAAAACCCCTCACTCTTCCTGCTCTGTGTGTGTCCTTGTCAGCGTTTGTGCTTCGCGACACTGCGTGTTGGTCGATGCATAGTGTATTAAGAGTTTCCCGTTCAAAGAGCTTTCAATAAAGAAGCCATGTTTTCTGCCATTGCGTCTGGGCACCGTTACTGCCGCAACTCCGCTAGCCAATCATCACAGTAGAGCTGGCAATAGAAAATATGCCACAGTATACAGTGGAAAAGTACAAGTTCAGCACATCTGTTAGTAAATTTAAAATAGTTATATAGTTATTATAAAAGTCTGAGAGTTCACTTTCAGGATGTGCTGGTACATACAGTTCTAATGAATGCTGATTGTATTTGTTTAACAGAAACATGGCTAAATGTTGATGAATAAAATCAAGATTTCCAAATACCAGGATTTGTGTTCAGTCACTCCGCAATAATTAAGTGCTATGATAACAGCAATACACTTTTTAGTAAACGAAAACACCAGAGCGGGGGCGGAGGGGTCGAGGGATGGTGGTGTTGGTGTATGTTGTAATGAAAGTATGTGTAACATTCACAGAATAGAATGAGAATAGGATCCGTATGCAGGTTGGTTTATTTCACACAGTGAACACACAGTGGAACGTGAACAATAACAAACGTGAGGGAGCTGTGAGAGGCAGGTTTAGGGGAGCCGGCTGTGGCTGTGAGGCAGGACAGGCTGTGGCTGTGAAAGTCCGTGGGGGGAGGTGCGCTGGCTGTGAGAATCCGTGAAAGGTTAGGCTTCCATCTGTAAAGGCAGAGAAATACAAATATTGTTAACGCTTGGTATGTTTGGAGGGCAAACGATACTTCGCGACGTTGTCTTGTGAAAGCGCTGTTTATATATGCCGCGACCCAGAAGTGCCGCCATTGCGGCGTGTCTACCCCGGAAGTGACGTCATCGCGGCACCGGAAGCGCTAGAACTCCGGAGGGAGCTGGCATGGCGTTACAGCCCTTCCCCCTTTAGGGCCCCCCCTGCCTCGGGGGCCATCCCCTGGGCCGGGGTGCCAGGCGGTCAGGGTGGCGCTGGTGGAAGTCTGAGATTAGGGAGGCGTCGAGAATTTGCTCCTTGGTGCCCCACGCCCGCTCCTCCGGGCCGTAGCCCTCCCAGTCGATCAGGTACTGCAGGCGCCCCCTGTACCTGCGTGAATCCAGGATTTCCTGAACCAGGTATGCCGGCGCCCCCTCTACCTCTAGGGGGGGTGGTTGTTCTTCTGCACCCCCCTCCTCCGGGGCTGGGCCCCGGGCCGGCTTCAGCAGTGATGCATGAAATACAGGTGAGATGCGCCAGCCTGGCGGCAATTGTAATTTGTAAGATACGGCATTGATTTGCTGTAATACCTTGAATGGCCCCACATACCTTGCCGTCAGCTTCTTGCATGGGTGTTTCAGTCGAAGATTCTTGGAGGCAAGGTACACCCGCTGCCCTGGCTGGTATGCTGGGTGGGGGCGGCGCCGGCGGTCAGCTTGTTGTTTTTGTCGCCGAATGGCCCGCCCTAAGTGCACGTGCGCCTTGGTTTTCGAGCCAGTGCGCAGCGATGGAAGGCCGCCACAAACGACCTTGTGTCTTTTAAGAGTGAGGGCCACCAGAAGGCCTTCCGTACCAGGGCTATCGTCCTGTTCTCTCCAGGGTGCCCGGAGGCTGGGGAGTTGTGGACCCATTCCAGAATTCGGTTACGTACTGTACTGGGCACGTAGGTGCGGTCGACCGGGCACTGGGCGGGGGCTGGCGGTCTGTGTTGCTGTGCGTATGTCCTCCATGGGTTGCCAGTGCACCAGCGCTATTACCCGCCCAGGGGGGAGTATGGGCTGGGGAACTTGGGGCGTGTCTGTGATATCGTGCAGGCGGGACAAGGCATCCGCCTGTACATTTCTTGACCCAGGGCGGTAGGAAATTGTGAAATCGAATCTTGTAAAAAACAGTGCCCAGCGTGCTTGGCGGGCGGTGCGCCACGTGGCGTTCTGGATAGCTTCCAGATTCCTATGGCCTGTGATTACCTGAAATGGGTGGTGCGCCCCCTCCAACCAGTGCCGCCATTCTTCTAGGGCTACCTTGATAGCTAAGAGTTCTTTGTTGCCTACGTCATAATTTCTCTATGCTGAAGACATTTTCCTTGACAGAAAGGCGCAGGGGTGTAGCTTGGGTGGTTCCCCCCAGTACTGTGACAAGATGGGCCCCACACCGCCATACGATGCGTCCACTTCCAGGACGAAGGCTTGCTTGGGGTCTGGGTGCCACAAGATGGGAGCGGTAGTGAATAGGCGCTTTAGCTTGCGAAAGGCGGCCGCCGCCGCGTCCGACCATTCCAGTTTCTTCGCCTTGCCTCAGAGTAGATGTGTGAGAGGCCCCGCCACTGTACTGTAGTTCCTGATGAATCGTCTATAGAAGTTGGCAAAGCCCAGAAATCGCTGCAACTGTTTGATTGTTTTTGGCTGTGGCCATTCCACGACTGCCCTCACTTTGTCCATGTTCATGCGCACCCCTTTACTGCTGACATGGTCTCCCAGGAACTCCACCTCCGTTGCATGGAACTGACATTTTTCTGCCTTGACGTACAGCTGGTTCTCCAGTAAGCGCCGTAGCACCTCTCTCACGTGGTTTTCGTGTTCCTGCAGACATGTAGAATAGATCAATATGTCATCAATGTAAGCCACCACATACCTTTGCAGTAGATCCCTGAATATCTCATTGATAAAAGACTGAAACGTGGCTGGAGCGTTTGCTAGGCCATATGGCATCACCAGGTACTGGTGGTACGTAGTGGCCGCTGGTGGTATGAAAGGCCGTCTTCCACTCGTCTCCTCCCTGATTCTTATTAAATTGTAGGCGGAGCGTAGGTCTAGCTTGGAAAAATACTTAGCCTCTTGTAGCTGTTCTAAGGCTGCCGGAATGAGCGGGAGGGGGTAGTGGCATTTCGTGGTGATGGCGTTTAGCCCTTTGTAATCAATGCACGGGCGCAGCCCCCCGTCCTTCTTGCTCACAAAGAAGAAGCTGGACGCTACTGGAGATTTCAAGGGGCGTATAAACCCTTGCGCTAGCGACTCCCCTATGTAGTCTTCCATAGCCTGCGTTTCCGCTGCTGATAGGGGGTAGACCTGCCCCCGTGGGGGTGAACTGAGGCAGTAAGTCTATGGCACAGTCCCATGGTCTGTGGGGGGGGAGTAGCCTCACTCTTTCTTTGCTGAAGACCCGCCAAGCACGCTGGGCACTGTTCTTTACCAGGTTCAACTTCACGATCACCTACCGTGCTGGGGCAAAAAATGTTCGGGCGGATGCCCTGTCCCGCCTGCACGATGTCACAGACACACCCCAAGTCCCCCGGCCCATAATCCCCCCAGGGAGGGTGATAGCGCCGGTTCACTGGCAGCCCATGGAGGACATACGCGCAGCAGCACAAACCGAGCCAGCCCCCACCCAGTGCCCAAGTGACCGCATGTACATGCCCACCACAGTACGTAACACAATCCTGGAATGGGTCCACAACTCCCCGGCCTCCGGGCACCCCGGAGAGAACAAGACGATTGCCCTGGTACAAAAAGCCTTTTGGTGGCCCTCCCTCATAAAGGACACACGGGCATTTGTGGCGGCCTGTCACCGCTGCACACTGGCGCGAACACCGAGGCACCTCCCAGCCGGGCTCCTGGAGCCCCTCCCCATACCTCAGAGGCCATGGTCACACATTTCTGTGGATTTTCTTACAGACCTCCCCCCCTCACAGGGATACACCACCCTAATGGTGATTAAGGACCGTTTCTCAAAGGCGTGTCGCCTCATACCCCTCAAGGGAATCCCCACAGCATGGGAAGCGGCCCAAGCTATTTTCATGCAAGTATTCAGGCACTACGGCCTCTCAGAGGATATAGTCACAGATAGGAGGCCACAGTTCATGTCACGAGTCTGGCGGATGTTCTGTAAAAGATTAAATAATACTGTCAGTCAAACTTCCGGCTATCATCCACAGGCAAATGGGCAAGTAGAGAGGCTGAACCAGGAGCTGGGACACTATCTACGTACCTACTGCAGCCAAAACCCATCAGAGTGGAGCATATATGTACCATAGGCTGAGTATGCGCAGAATTCCATCACACACATGTCCACAGGCCTCACGCCGTTTCAGTGCACCCTAGGATACCAACCACCCCTGTTTCCATGGTTGGGGGAGCTGTCACACGTACCGGCCGTGGATCATTGGGTCCGCCAAAGCGAAGAAACATGGGCAGGAGCGCACGTGCACCTAGGGCGGGCAATCCGGCGACAGAAGCAACAAGCCGACCGCCGGCACCGCCCCCATCCAGCCTACCAACCAGGGCAGCGGGTGTACCTTGCCTCCAAAAACCTCCGGCTGAAACACCCATGTAAGAAACTAACAGCAAGGTATGTGGGGCCATCCAAAGTATTACAACAAATCAATGCTGTGTCTTACAAATTACAATTACCCCCAGGGTGGTGCATCTCACCGGTGTTCCATGCATCACTGCTAAAGCCGGCCCGGGGGCCAGACCCGGAGGAGGGGGGCACGGAGGAGCAACCACCCCCCCTAGAAGTGGAGGGGGCGCCGGCATACCTGCTGCGAGACATTCTGGATTCACGCAGGTACAGGGGGCGCCTGCAATACTTGATCGATTGAGAGGGCTATGGCCCGGAGGAACGGGGGCATGGGTCACCAAGGACCAGATTCTCGACGCCTCATTAACCACAGACTTCCACCAACGTCACCCTGACCGCCCGGCACCCCGGCCCAGGGGACGGCCCCCGAGGTGGAGAGGGCCCAAGGGGGGCCCTAAAGGAGGGAGAGCTGTAACGCCATGCCAGCCCTCTCCAGAGTTTTAACACTTCCGGTGCCGCGATGACGTCACTTCTGGGTAGAACCGCGGCAATAGCGGCACTTCCGGGTCGCGGCATATATAAGCAGCGCTTCCACAAGATAACAGCGCGAAGTATCGTTTGCCCCACAAACATACCAAGCGTTAATTAAATCTTATCTCTCTATCTTTACAGAAGATAGCCTAACCTCTCACAGACTACCACAGCAAGCTCACAGCCACAGCCTCTCCTGCCTCACAGCCACAGACCCTCACAGCCACAGACCCTCCTGCCTCACAGCCACAGATTATCACAGCTCCAGCACGTTTGTTATTGTTCACGTTTCACAGTGTGTTCACCAAGTATCAATAAACTACCTGCATACGGATCCGATTGTCATTCTACTTTGTGAATGTTACACCCAGCGCGTTTGCGCTGCGGTTCAGATCCGCCCTGGGGTCATTTCCTGATCCCTTCCCCACTCTCTCTCTCTCCCACTTCATTTCACTCTGTCCTATCTAATAAAGGCATAAAAGCCTGAAAATAAATCTTTACAAATACAATGTGTAGTAATTAAAATAAAACACAAGCACAAATTTATTGTATATGAGGGGCGAAATACGAACTGGCGCCACCTCAACGCGATGGTCCATTCACAAAGACGGAAGCACTTTGAAGCACGGAATGTAAATAAATTGAATAGTTTTAAGAAAGATCTGTCGTATCGGTGTGTTCGTACCTCTATCGCGATATCAGCAACATTTATATATGTTAATAATAATAATAATATTAATATTATTTATATATTAATTAACCCTTTCAGAAGTAATGAAAGTAAGTGCTAAACTAAAGCTCTGAGCTCAGCTCTAAAGCTGGGTCCATAACATGCTGTGTTTATATTTGTGGAGTAGCGTCGCTATGACCGCAATGTGACGTGGTGATTTTATTTCAAGATTTCAAATCTTTAATATTAAACAACTTTTCACTCGTAGGTCCTAGAAACCTAAAAGCTGGTATGGTATCATATCATATTGTGTTCTCTTGGCATGCAAAATTTCATAACTTTTTACATACAACAAATAGGGCCTGCCATAGAACATAATTCTGGAAGAATTAATTTATTACATAATATATCGTACGAATACAATAGGGGTCTCGCCCCTGTGGGGGCGTAAGGGGGCCTAATAATTATTAAAATAATAATGATAATAATAATAATAATAATAATAATAATAATAATATTAATGTATAATAATGAATTACACACAGAGACTCATTAAGAAAAGCGCCTAATTGCTTTAATATATCCCAGTACACTAAGATGAAACTGCGTCCAGAGTGTTTACAAACTGTGGATCTGCTAGATTAGGCTGATTTCATTTGACAGCTCTCACACTTATCATCGTCGGGAATGACAGAGCTGCTTAAATGTGAAAGGCCCTCCGAGCGAGCGGGGAATCCAGCTGCACTTTGATACACTAATTGTTTTGGTTAATTAATTGAATCGTTCATTTACAACTCGGCTTCATTTTTAATGGACTGATCTTGAATTAAGACAGCGCCACTTCTAATGCCGGGTGACATTAACTTCAGCTTGTTAAAGCTCGAGCAGTTCATGCTTTGAGTTTGTCTTTAAGCAGAACCTAACTTTTTTTTCCTCACTAGTCTGATTCACTTTTTCTGCTTGCAAAGAGCTGTCAGGTGCATAGCAGATGCTGTATGTGTGTGTTCGTGTGTGTGTGTGTGTGTGTGTGTGTGTGTGTGTGTGTGTGTGTGTGTGTGTGTGTGTGCACGCACACAAACGTGTGTAGTTGCATGTGTGTGGGAGAGATCACCAACTGTGCCTCTCATTTTCCACAGCAGATAGTACAGCTGTGCTACAGGTGTAAGACCCGTAAGTTGATGTCAATCATTTACTTCTCCAGGGTGCTTTGGATGCAACTCCGATATGTTGGGCTTGTGCTTTTCTGTACTGTGATGTAGGAATTTGTTTCTGACATCTTTGTCTCCTCGCCTATTTTCCACCCTCAAATGAAATGTTATCAATTTCTTTTTAATTGCTGCCATTTGCCTTGTATTATACTTCCTTCTGCTTTGTAAAAGGATGATTATGGGATATTTTTGCACATAATGGCCATCAAACAAAAAGCATTTGTACGGATTTAAGGAAGAAACAAGAAAACAATAATAAAGGAAATCGACAAACAAAAATAAAAAATAATAAAGGAAATCGACACTGCAGGTTGGTTACTGATTAACTGATTATCCCGGAGCTTCCAATTCCAAATCCTCCCCCGCACCCCTCACCCCCCACAAACACAATCCTACACAACCAAAGCTGGACACCAACCTGCAGTGTCGATTTCCTTTATTGATGAGAAGATCTTAAAGCTGCAGATGCTGAATCTGAGTTTGATTCTGCAGGAAATTTGCGCAGCGCACACTGTCAACAATGCCTGATATGATGGATTTTGAACACAAGCTCTCCAGCTATGATATTATGTGTGATATCTCAATGGATGACCGTGAACTCTTAACTTTGCAACTTCATAACAGCTTGTTGTTTTGCCAGGATCATGTTGCAACACACAACAATACAATACACAGGAGTAGATATGTGGAAATAAATGCTCATGTGCAATGAGCAGTGATGGGAATATTTGGGAATGGGCGTTATTTTTCCCAGTAACAGTAATCAAACGGATGATCGTTTCCCCGTTACAACACCGTTGCCGTTACTGACAATAACATGCACCATTACTATAATTAAGCTCACTGAAGCGGTTTGTGTGTGTGTGTGTGTGTGTGTGTGTGTGTATGTGTGCGCATGTGTGTGCGTGTGTGTATGTGTGCGTGTGCGTGTGTGTGTGTGAGAATGAGGATGTGTGTGTGAGGATCTGTGTATTTGAGCGTGTGTGAGTATCAGGATGTGTGTGTATGTGTGTAAGAATGTGTGTATGTATGAGGATGTGTGTGTGAGGGTGTGTGTGGGTGTGAGTGCGTGTTTGTGTTAATGTGTGTGTGCGTGCGTGCGTGCGTGCGTGCGTGCGTGTGTTTTGGGGGGGGTGGGACAAATAACCAGTAATGATTAGTATGTTGGAGGATGGGTGGGAGACAACCACAACAAAATACACTAGAAATACTGGACAATATACACACTGTACACAGTATAAACAGGTCAATGAAACAATATTGGATGGATTCTATGGCGTATGAAAAATATATCTGTGTACATCACAATTACTCTAAAAACATAAAATGAAAACTTTATTTGCTGTCAGGAGTACCTGATGGATTGATAGAAGGGTTGATAGATGGATGGATGTATGGATGAATGGATGTATGCATGGATAGATAGATAGATAGATAGATAGATAGATAGATAGATAGATAGATAGATAGATAGATAGATAGATGCATAGATGTAAGTATGTATGTATGTATGGATGGATGGATGTATAGATAGATGGATAGATGTATGTATGTATGTATGGATGGATGGATGGATGGATGGATGGATGGATGGATGGATGGATGGATGGATGGATGTATGGATGGATGGAGGGATGGATGGATGGATGGAGGGATGTATAGACAGATGGATAGGTAGAAGGATAAATGGATGGATGGATGGATGGAGGAAGTGGGGGAACTGGTAGCTCAGTGGTTAAGGTGTCGGACTACTGATCCGAAGACCGGGATTGGATTCCCAGCAACGCCAAGCTGTCACTGCTGGGCCCCTGAGCAAAGCTCTTAACCCTCAAATGCTCAGCTGGATAAATGTAAGTTGCTCTGGATAAGGACGTCTGCCTAGTGTTGTAAATGTAGATAGATACATACTTTATTTATCCCAGAGGGAAATTCACATTCTTCAATACACTTGTATGTAGTGAGGTGAGATTTCCTGAGCACCACACAACGATATAACCATGATGACCATGATGCAAAACAAAGGACAAATGAGTGTAAAGACTGCACAATGCATATAACACCTGTCAGATCTCTAAAACTCACGGGTTACAGCAAAACAGCCAATCAAGTGTGTAAAATACTGTTAAACTGTTCTTATAAACATGAAGCATCCTGCGTTATCATGTTAAAGCCTCACATTACATGTTACAGCAAACTCTTCAGTGATATTCAACATTTCTTTGATGAACTGCATAACCATTATACACTGTACATACTCACCTACATACAGTAGCAGTGCTACATGAACGGATGAAGTTCCAGCAAAGAGATCGTTAATTCAGCTTCTGTACACACACACACACACACACACACACACACACACACACACCTGTAGGTAGAACAAATATTCAAAGAGCATACCTGTACATGCAAACTCCTTGAAATCACTGCTAATAGAATTGGCACCGCTCATGTGCCAAACAGTGGGTCTGAACTAACTACTGTATTCTGGGAAAATATCTAGATATCATAAAGAAATTTAGGCCTTGGGAAAGTAAAAGTGCTTTCAGGTTTTCACTGATTGTAACATATCACAGCTCAGCGATGTAGTCGGCTAGGCTGGAAGTGTTCCGGCAGCAGATACGACCCGTAATGCAGGCTGTTTGCAATCAAAGTCATTTTATTTATACTATGAATGAACATGAATGTAAAGGCACGCTGAACCGGAACGAAAGTTACAATGTTAATAGTCTGCAATGAGCTTGTGTCATTGCTTCCCTTTTAAACATAAACATGATTAAACATAAATGACATTCAGGTGTGTGTGTTTTAACTCAACAAATCGTCAGCATGTGTGAGAACACATGACATGAAAACAACCCGACACCCCATGGTCCTAGTGTCTCTCAGGTGGCCTTCCTGGCCACGCCCCCCCTGCGCATAACATACGCGAGGGATGTTACACTAATGCTTGGTAAGAAACGATTAATATAAAAGCAGGTTTTTATACAATTCCATAATGGTGTTTGGCCGGAATCATGTACACTGATTACATGCATTGAGCATTTTGATTATGCTAGCTTTTAAACTGAGTGTTTAAAGTAGATGTCTGTGTGTGTAAACTGAACTGTTCTCATGATGGGCTTCACTGCTACAGTAAATGCACAGTTGAGCTAAATTAGGTTAGCGCTTTATAGCACAAAAGGAAAACGAATGGACAGAGACGATGTAACATCTGCGGCTCTAAGACGCCGCTGTCTGAGCCGCGAAGCTCCGATTGCAGGTTAAAGGACCCGAATAGGCAGGCAGGCT
>JAOUQX010000009.1:10337881-10348205 GCA_028566295.1 Liobagrus marginatus | reverse complement strand
GCATGAGAGTTAACCAATGAGAACAAACCAAAAACACGTGACAAGAACATAACGTGATCAGAAACCAATGAGGACATAAACCAAAAGACACGTGACATAAACAGAACCTAACTTGAACTTCGCTGTAGCGCAAGTCCTTCGGGCGGCCGCCCCGGCCACGCCCCTCTGTAGGTCGCCGGCACGGGGGGCGTTACAGACGATGCTTTATTTTTTCACTCTAATAACTTCAATGCATTCTTAAATCAATGAGGCCGGAGTAGAGGCAATGATATTAGCCTAACTGCAGGGAATTAAATATAGTGATGTGTGCTGGGAGTTGCTTGAGAGAAAAAAAAAGATTTGCATCGTAGTAAGGACAGCTCATTAAAGGCAGTGCGAAACCTATTGAACAGCACTCCATAACTATATGGAGCTAAATTATAGTTAAACCAATTGCATTCTGTGGAACAAACCAAGAACTATAGTCTCTGCTGTAAACACTGGATTTTTTTTGTATTCACTGATAAACATATTGGACATTGTGCTTTTACAAGACTTATGGAAGCCCGTTTCTGCCACTGAAAAAGAAACAAAAAGGCAAACTTATTTTCTACCCCTTTTTTGTTGAGCATTGCTTTCTCATATTTATGAGATGTTAAGTCATAATTCCATGATGTTAAGTCATAATCATGAGACGTTAAGTCATACTTATGAGATGTTAAATCATAATTATGAGAAGTTAAGTCATAATTACGAGATGTTAAGTCATAATTACAAGATGTTACGTCATAATTGCTAGATGTTGAGTCATAATTACGAGATGTTAAGTCATTATTATGAGATGTTAAGTCATAATTACGAGATGTTAAGTCATTATTGCTAGATGTTAAGCCATAATTACGAGATGTTAAGTCACATTATGAGATGATATCTCGTAATTATGAGAAAGCAATGCTCAAGTATAGGTAAAATACAAATACAAGTTATTTCAGTTTATATAAGATGTTAAGTCATAATTACGAGATGTTAAGTCATTATTGCTAGATGTTAAGACATAATTACGAGATGTTAAGTCATAAGTATGAGATGTTAAGTCATAATTATGAGAGATGCTAAGTCATAATTATGAGATGTTAAGTCATAATTATGAGAGATGCTAAGTCATAATTAAGAGATGTTAAGTCATAATTATGAGAGATGCTAAGTCATAATTATGAGATGTTAAGTCATAATTATGAGAGATGCTAAGTCATAATTAAGAGATGTTAAGTCATAATTGCTAGATGTTAAGCCATAATTATGAGATGATAAGTCATAATTACGAGATGTTAAGTCATAATTGCTAGATGTTAAGGCATAATTACGAGATGTTAAGTCATTATTGCTAGATGTTAAGTCATAATTACGAGATGTTAAGGCATAATTACGAGATGTTAAGTCATTATTACAAGATGTTAAGTCATAATTACAAGATGTTAAGTCACATTATGAGATGATATCTCGTAATTATGAGAAAGCAATGCTCAAGTATAGGTAAAATACAAATACAAGTTATTTCAGTTTATATAAGATGTCCATCGTTAAGGGTTCTGTAAATGTATAGAACATCAACTACAAAATCGAAAAGTCAGAATATGATGTGTTTCTTCATAATTTTTACAAATATAATGCAGACAAATATGAGAAGGATTAATATTAATGTAATGTCATTTAATGCCTGGAAATCATTTTCGTGCTCCATACATTAACATCAGAGATACAGACATACAGTAAAATAGGTGACTGGAGAGTGTGTCATCAAATCCAGCTTTCTCCTTTTTTATTGCATCAGTTATGATCCTGTTTTATAAGAAAAATTGTTTCATTTGTAATTCACTTTCTCTCAGTAAACAATTTGCAAAAGCAGTGTAAAGACCAGCTAACACACTGTAATTTAGTCATCACCAAATGCTTTTTATTTATTCAGAACTGGACAATTTCTATCATGTCGTACTGTTTTACTGCGAATTTAAAAGTTGTGTGTGTGTTGTTGTTTTTTTTTTTAACAGGCTGCAGCTATAGTGTGTGTGTGTCATTAGGCGCAGACTGTTCCAGAGGCACCGATGGGACAGGAATTCAAAATTTATGATCCGTGTGTACACTTCTTCAATCCGGCTTAACTACAGGAAATGCTACAAGCACTTTTGTTGCTATTTCTGACAGCATCGGACCAAGCTGTTGCCAGAGCCACCAGGGGGTTGACTGGTACCAAAAACACAGCTCTAATGAAGCAGCCTTCTGCATGACCATGTGTGTTTGCGTTTACTGATGGCAGTAGTGGTGGAAAGTGAAGTTTGTCTTGCTCACAGTAGGCTACTCCCTAGGTATGTTTCTATTACTCCCAAACCCCTTGTCGCTTTTGAGTCGGTCCACCCTCCCGTTTTTTCCCTGTGTATAAATGTGTGTGTGTGTGTGTGTGTGTGTGTGTGTGTGTGTGTGTGTGTAGGATACAGTGCTGCATATGCTTCTTTAAGAATTCTACCTGCAAATAAATGAAGGTGCCGGTATCATTTTCCTAAACAACACTGAAGTGTTTGCATTGCTGGGGCCAGAGCGGGCGGATACCTGTTACAGGACTCCAGTCCTCTTTTTTTTAAACTTTAATAATCTCCAGCTGTCAGGGACAACCTGACCTGCCACTTCTGCTTATAACTTGTCTCCTAGGCATGAAATAATTAAAGGTGCCAGCCAGAGACAGAGCCACTGCAGTAGGCAGCGGCTGAGAAAGAGCCAGGAAGGCAGGGACATTATTAGATAAATAGCCCTTGAAATGGAAAGAGTGCACAAAGCAAGAGGTGCGAATTCCAGTGCCCCGGCCCCGTCCTTCTCCTCGACGGTCCCTTGGTAGTGCTAAAGGGGACAGATTGGGAGACCAATGCTGTCAAGTGCCCTGACACTGTGAAATGATCCACTATCTCTCTGTCCTCAAAACCTACAGTACGCTCACTTGGGTCTGGGAAGTGGCACGCTGGCAGAATTGTGCCACTTCTGTCCGTTAATTGCTTAGTTTAAGCACGTTAACACATTGTTTATATTTAAACTGATAAGGTTCTTAAAGATGAACACTATCTGCATTGTGTTCAAGTACACGGTCTGCTGAAATACATGCCAGAACTGATATTAATGGACATCAAACTGAAATCAAGCCCCGACATTGCACACCTTGGGTATATTTAGAACTTTTGCTTATACTTATGCAAAAAAAATCTAACGCCCATAAATACATCTGAAATTCTGAATTAAAGGAGATAAAACAGGGACATTTACTACTCCATTTCCATTTGGGAATAAAAGGACTTATAAGGAGAAAAGAAAATAACAATGTTTATGACTCCCATAAAACCATTTAATGTCCTTAAATTGCAATGCAAGTAGGCTAAACAACAATACAGGAAGCCATTTCTGAGTCTCTCTCGTTGATGAGAGAATGTACAAGTTAAAAGCTATGCGGGAGCATTTTTAAAAACATGTATGTAAAAAAAAAAATCATTAAGGATACATTCAGGGGAATATTAAGGTGTTTTTTAATAGCTGTGTAGAGACAATAAGTTTAATCATGACCAAGTTTAATGGGTTAAAATACCCATATTAAAATACCCCTATTAAAATACTAGTTCTAAGAATATTAATTAATTTATTGAAGATCCAAATGATTACTGACATTTCATTTTCAGATCATATTTATCACATACACGCAGTGACATGTTTCTATTCTGCATATCCCAGCATATGAATATGCTGCGGATAGAGTGCAGGGTCAGCCAGAATGAACGGCACCCCTGGAGCAAGTGAGGTTAAGGGCCTTACTCAAGGAACCAGTAGCTTGCCTGGTGTGAGGCTTGAACCCCTGACCCTCGGATCACTGACCCAGAGCCACCATTGACACCATTGAGCCACCATCACCTCCCTGCATACCGCTCAGATATATGGCTCACAAACATTAGGGGCTATTTTATCGCTTCATATTCATTTTGAAATATCCCCTAATTATTTTGAGCAGTATATGTAAAAGTCAAATAAAACACTCAAACAGGTCAAACAAGGTTAAATGAATGGACTTAACAACTGTCTGTATATCCGTCTCTCCTTCTCCCTGTCTACACATCCCTCTCTCCTTTCTAAATATTTACTACCCCTTAACAACGTTTACAGATTCATTTGCAGCATGCGTGCCTTTATTGACTGGCAGTGAGGCTGATTACTGAAGCAGCCGGACCCGTAGCATGACGTTCATTCCTCAAGCAGCAGGGCCTTACCCGAGAATAACAATCCTGTCAAATTAACCACGGGGGTTTAAATTATTCAAATACTGTAAATCCTCTCTCTATACCACTTTCCCAGCGCATAATTTGTCTTTTCATTGTTGCCAATTTACTGGCAATACCATCAATTAATGATGCCAGCGCCGTCTAAATGGTGGCGGGGGAAATCGTATCAACACATGGGCTGGTTTTGAGTAGAAAGAGTTGGCAGGCGTTGGTTTCAACGTCCGATTTCATTCATTACCCTGGCACTTCTACACTCATCTATCTCGCTAGAAAAAATAAATAAATACGGCGTGATTATATTAGCGTTCTCGTTTGCTGCTTATCTCCACGGTGTTAAGTCATTTCATTGTGCATACAAGGTGTCTGATAGTGTTAATACTGTCCCCTCCTAAGTGAAAGAAGCTTAATGAAATAAAATTTGAACTGTGTGTCGTTTCAATTGTTGTCTTCCTTAATGCCGTCGAGAGCTTTCTCTGTCGTAAACAAATAAAGGTTAATAAATAAAGTGACGTATTGTTAGAGGTGAGAAAGATTATGCGTAACCCTAATGACGTCTTTATTGATTCAAATGTTTATTTCGCTTTGGTAATTGGTTTATGCTGTTCTTCTAATGACCCCATCAGTTACCAGATAAATAATACTAATCAAGATATGATTCATATACGCTAATGTTTGCAAAGAATATGCCAGGGTCTCAATACACAACAGCGGTTATAATAGTAATAAGAAGCAGTGAATGAGAAAATATTTTCACTTTTTCCATGTCATGTTTCTTTATTTGCACATTGTGAATGAATTGAACACAGTCAGCATTTCTATAAGTGTGCTCTGTTTAACTAATAACTTATACTGACTTTAGATTTCATATACTATTTAATATTTTAATTCTAGAAATGATGTTACTTCCCATACATCCCAATTATACACAGTGATAATAATATTTAAATCTCATTACCCGGTGCTTGCGCAGGTTTTCCCCGGGTACTCTGGTTTCCTCCCGCTTCCAAACACATGCGATTGTGCATAGGTGAATTAGCTACAGTAAATTATCCATAGGAGTGAATGTGTGTGTGAATGGTTGTCTGTCTCTAAGTGTTAGCACTGTGATTAACTGCTGATTGTACAGTGTGTGTCCCGCCTCACACACTAAGTTAGCTGGGATAAACTCCAGTGCCCCCATGACCCTGAACAGGATAAACACTAGATAATGAATGGATGCCAATTACACAAATCCAGAATAACCCATTTTAGCTAAACCCCATCTAATGCTACATCATCTGTTAGCCAAGAAAGGAACTCAGATGGAGACCTAAGTGTATAGATTCTTAGTTTCTTACTCCTCATATCAGTCTCTGTCAGACATGAACTAACTGTGGGGACGGACGTTCCAAAAGGCCTGCAAAAATTTTTAGAAAAATGACACTCATCTCAGCAGTGAGACAAAATGGAGAAAATGTAAATGGACAAAAGAACATATCAATAGATTAAAAGAGAATAAAAAGAATATCTATTTGCTTCCTATTTTAGTATTGACATAACAGATGTAATCGAAATATGGAAAATCCCAAACATATGCACCATAGCATTCTTTATAGATATTACTTAATATTACTACAATATTAATATATATTTACAGTACTTTGAATAAGGTATTTTATTTCCATTTTAACAATTTTCTTTGTTACTAACTGAATGTCAAACAAGATGATAAACTGTGTAAAATATTTTAAAGAAGGCAGACATTGTTTATTTTGTGACACTGTAGTCTATTTGTTTAAAGCAATAAATGATTTGGCATCCGGGTGACAATTTGAGGTCCATCAGAATTGAGTAGTGCTGATATTTTGCACCTAAGTGCAGATTATGAAGACTGAAGTTAATTATGAAGGAGGAGCGACCTGCATTAAACCGGCCTTGGGGCAAATCTATTTTTTGCCGAGCAGAGCTGTCTCATGTAGTTAGAGAGGTAAATGTTCGCTCTGCGCCCCAAAGAAATATAGTTTTGATTGTTGTTTTCAGCTGTCTAGACTTTCATGTAGATCGTTCCTGAAAATTATGTTGCTAAACACTATCAGGGAAAACTATGTGTAGATATTTTATATATATATATATATATATATATTATGTCCTGTTGTGGACTGAAGGAAACAAGAAAATTTTTTATATTAACTCATTTCACACAATCTTTAAAATGGCACTTTGCAATAATGCAGTCGGAGTTAATCAGATACAGAACAAGGCCTGTGCATCTCTACAGAACAGTTAAATAACAGTAATTAACAGTTAAATAACAGTAATTAACAGTTAAATAACAGTTATTAACAGTGAAATAACAGTTATTAACAGTGAAATAGCAGTTAAATAACAGTTATTAACAGTTAAATAACAGTTATCAACAGTTAAATAACAGTTATTAACAGTTAAATAACAGTTAACTAACTGTTATTAACAGTTATTAACAGTTAAATAACAGTTATCAACAGTTAAATAACTGTTATTACAGTTAAATAACTGTTATTACAGTTAAATAACAGTTATTAACAGTTAAATAACAGTTATCAACAGTTAAATAACTGTTATTACAGTTAAATAACAGTTATTAACAGTTAAATAACAGTTAAATAACAGTTAAATAACAGTTAAATAACGGCTATTCACAGTTAAATAGCCGTTAAATAACAGTTATTAACAGTTATTAACAGTTAAATAACAGTTATTAAAGGTTAAATAACAGTTACCGTAATACATAACAGTAATTCATAGTTAAATAGCAGTTAAATAACAGTTAAATAACAGTTATTCACAATTAAATAACAGTTCAAAAACAGTTATTAACAGTTAAGTAACAGTTATTTAATTTTTTCAACATGCTGATCATGCTTTTTAGGGGTCAAGCTCATAGGGCTGACCCCTATTGGCTTTGATCGCGAAGTGACATCATTTCCTGTTTTCCACTGTTTTTTGTAAGCGAAAAAGGAGCAAATTTGGCAGGCCAAAAGAACACAATATGATATGATAACATACCAACTTTGAGGTTTTTAGGTCCAATGAGTCAAAAGTTATTTAATATCAAAGACTGGAAATATTGAAATAAAACACGTCACTATTAAACTCCACCGTGTCGTAGCTGTCATCACGGCAACTTAAGGTAAACAGCAGCGGCAAAATGCAAATCAAGTATGCATTTTGTCTACAACGCGATAGAAATGTTAACAAATAACCAGGAAGACAGTAGGATAAAATTATCAAGTTATTCGGTTTAGTTATAACATGTATTTAATGTGTATTTGACGTGTATTTAACGTGTACTTTTATTTAGTACTTCCGTTACGAACTGGCATTATTTTCAGCTACGTCATCTCTCGGATAAAAGCTACACATGGATACCTGAGAGAAATATCTTGAAGCTCTTAACGTAAGAAACGTTTCACGTGATTCAATGTATATATAATATAGGCAACATTCAGTTGCTGATATTGCGTTAGACACAAGGTGTGTGTGTGTGTGTGTGTGTGTGTGTGTGTGTGTGTGAATGTCACAGAGCCGTGTGTAACACCAGGCCAACCGTCACCGGAGTTTTAGCACTCCCGGTGACGTAATGACGCCACTCCCGGACGAGACGCCGTAATGGCGCACGACCGCTTCACCAAAGCGTGTCGTCTCATTCCCCTCAAGGGACTCCCCACAGCATGGGAAGCAGCACAAGAAATATTCACACAGGTATTTAGACACTACGGCCTCCCAGAAGACATAGTAACAGACAGGGGGCCGCAGTTTACATCACGAGTCTGGAGGGCGTTCTGTAAAAGGTTAAATATCACGGTCAGCCTAACCTCTGCATATCATCCACAGGCAAACGGTCAAGTGGAGAGGCTGAATCAGGAGCTGGGATGCTACCTACGAACATACTGCAGCCAAAACCCAACCGAGTGGAGCACGTACGTACCCTGGGCAGAATACACCCAGAACTCTATCACGCATACGTCCACAGGTCTCACGCCCTTCCAGTGTACACTAGGGTTCCAGCCACCCCTATTCCCTTGGTCGGGGGAGCCATCAGATGTCCCAGCCATGGATCACTGGATGCGGCAGAGTGAGGAGGTATGGGCAGGGGCACACGTACACCTAGGATGAGCCGTCCGGCGGCAGAAGCTACAAGCAGACCGCAGGTGCCGCCCTCACCCAGCATACCAATCCGGGCAGCAAGTGTACTTCGCCACCAAGAACCTCTGGCTGAGACACCCATGCAAAAAACTTCCAGCAAGGTACGCGGGGCCATTCAAAATACTACGACAAATTAACGCAGTGTCTTAGAAGTTACAGTTACCACCAGACTGGCGCATATCTCCGGTGTTCCACGCCTCACTGCTGAAACCGGCCCAGGGACCAGCCCCGGAAGAGGACAGGGTGGAGGAGCAGCCGCCCCCCTTGGAGGTAGAGGGGGCCCCAGCATACTTAGTCCGGGAAATAATGGACTCTCGAAGGTACAAGGGGCGCCTACAGTACTTGATTGATTGGGAGGGCTATGGCCCAGAGGAGCGGGCCTGGGTCACCACAGACCATGTTCTGGACGCATCATTGATCGCAGAGATTCACCGACGCCACCCCAACTGCCCAGCACCCCGGCCCAGGGGCAGACCCCCGAAGCGGAGAGGACCAAAAGGGGGCCCTAAAGGGAGGAGGGCTGTAACGCCAGGCCAACCGTCACCGGAGTTTTAGCACTCCCGGTGACGTAATGACGCTACTCCCGGACGAGACGCCGTAATGGCGGCACTTCCGCTTCTCAACGCATAAAAGCAGCGCGTTTACGAAGCATCACCACAAAGTAATCACCACAAAGTATCGTTTGCCCGTCGAACATACCGAGCATTAACAACATTTTCTCTCTTATGCTTACAGAAGGAGATCTAATGCTTCACAGCTTGCTGCAGCCTGCTTCTCTCCCTCTCACGGATTTGTCACAGCCTCCAAGTTCCTGCTTCACAGCCACAGCCACAGCCCCGCCCTTCACGTACCCTCACGAGCTGCTCACGTTTGTTATTATTCTCTTTTCACTGCGTGTTGCACTATGTATAATAAAGTCACCTGCAAATGGATCCCCTTGTCATTCTCAATCTGTGAATGTTACACCATGCGTGAACTAAAAAAAATAAACGCTCTTACCTACATTAAATCTAACAATATTAGTTCCGTATTTCCGTGTATAAATAACGCTGATATCTTGTTACATGTTGGGTTAATATTGTTAATAAAACACGAGGCAGCCACGGGGGCATAAACTTAGCCTAGTTGCTTTGTTTCCCAGCTTCCCTCACAAAACTTAACGGTAAACAGCGCAAGCTCTGTGTTGCCAGATTGATGTGAAAGCGTCGCCGCGTGATTTGTTGATTATCACAATTAAATCACACCTATAAATGCGTCTCATATATAACATAATTGCGCTTGTGTTTTAGTTTAATTACTACACATGGTAAAGATAGAATTAATGTTATTACAAGTTGAATTGTAGCACAGTTGGTGATTGCTGATTTTCCTATATATAGTGCCTACCAGCATGAGCATGAGCTGTGTTGCCAGATTGATGTAATTCCTCATCGTGTGATTTGTTGCTAATCACAGGTTTACCACAAGTTTTATTTAGACGTAGTTAGTGGTAGATATTTATATATAGTATTCTAGAATTATAGATGAAATATAAATAGCATTGTGAAAATATTTACAAAACACAGTTATGTCTTACAATTGTTTATTTATTAAAATCCACACATATTTTGTTTGCAGATATATGTAACAAACACATTTACTAATGTCTCAAATATAAAGAAGGCAATATGGGTGTTTTATCTAAATCCTTTATTACTACAAACACTACAAATTGGGCTTGACCCTGATTGTAACGAACTCGCAGACACAGATGTAGTCGGATCCATTTGCAGGAGGTCTTTATGTACACAATGTAACTCTAATTTGAGCATGTGAGTCAGGAGATTCACATACATAGATACAGGACTGGGCTAGATCCAATATAACTAGCAAAA
>JAOUQX010000009.1:10302552-10313425 GCA_028566295.1 Liobagrus marginatus | reverse complement strand
TTGTCTCGGAAGGCGGTAGGGGGGGGTCGTCTTTTACGGCGAGTATAGCAGAAAACTCAAGTTTGCGACTGAAAAATGGGGGGGTCGTCTTATACGCCGGGTCGTCTTATACGCCGGAAGAATATACGGTAAGTGGTCTCTTTGACCAAACGACCATGCTGACTCTTGTCCAACACTGAAAGCGTGAGTCACGTGAAGTCACGTTTTCGTTTACATCCTGTGAACAACCAGATGTGAATACGTATATTAAGATACGTAGGTACACTTTTGGAGGTAGTGTAATACTCTGAGCAATGGTCTGCTGAGAAATGTAGAGTCCTGGCCTTCATGTGGCTATTACCTTAAAACTTACCACCTGTCTAATTATTGTTGCAGATCATGCACACCCTTTTATGGCAGCAGATATTGTTCGGGAAAGATTTAAAAAAAAACTCACGGAGTACATTGAGTTAATTTGGCCTCCAGTTTCCTCTCAGATCTCAGTCTGATCAAAAGTCTGGTCTGTGGCATGTGCTGATATGAAAAAAATGTATAAATATCGTATATAAATGTGCTTTTACAGATGGCTTTTACCCCAAAAGGTTTTAGGTATTTAACATTTTGCTCTGAGCTGCAGTCAAATGGGACTAAATAAATCCAACGTTCTGAGATTCTGCTACGCAGTTAAGTGATATAATTTTTAAAAAAAAGTGCTGAGTAAAAGTGTTTATTCTAAAAAAAAAACTGCCCTTGATAACGTAAATTTAAACCCAATGCATATTATGCCTTGGTTTTAATCCAAGTGTGTGAATATGCAGCCTTTGAGGCTTTACCATAGAGCTGGGAACATATTTCATTATGTCTTTAGGGACGATTCAACTTTATTTCCTCCACATTGTTGTCTTTAATAAAGCCTCTTGGTTTTGTCCACTACTACATCATTTACACACGGCAGAAGAGAAAGAGATTCTCTGTAACTTGTGAAAACAATGATGTTGTTAATGTTTTATTTTGCGTTCAGACTCTTTTTAAGTTTTAAAATTAAATAAGATTAATTACAGGATTTATTCAAAAGCTAAACCTTTGCCCTGTATTGGAGTTCCTGTGGTGAAATTAACAGACAGTTCCTGCTTGTTCCGAAAGGTGGTGCTGTTGCGTTTAAATACTGTACTGAGTGACATGCCGGAGAACAAATCTCCAGAAAATCAGAGCAAACTAAAGCACTACCTCCTAATTTGTAATGCTTGTGTTTTAGAGAATACCTTAAATTGTTTACCTATTACTATTAGTATTTAAGGCTTGTACTTCTGACTCTCTATCTTGTTACAACCAAGAAGCTAAATCGTCTAAAATAATTCTACAATTTTTCCCACTCTCTCATATTTCTGTCATGAAAATTAAAAAAGTGAGGACATTATATTAATAGGTAGATTGCTGGTTGTATCTGTAAACGTATTTTATCATAAAACACAGAGAACACAATTTAACTGAAAATGAAACTGTAATAAAGAAAAAATGAAAAATTATTTTGACCATGTATTTGACCGATTTTTATGTGACATTTTATTATTCACAGTCTATTCATCATAACTCGCTTTCTAACTGAAATACTTTTAGGGTTATATAAATGCAGGAAAAAATGAATAGTCTAGGAAAAGGAAGTAGCACCTCGTAATTTCCCTTTTCTTTAAAAGGCGTATTCAGGAAATAATTTCGAATAATATATACGGAATAAAAGGGTCGGACATTATTTAAGACTTACTGTTTGTAAAAGTTTTCTTTCTCCTCTCGTATTTAAATTAGAGCTCAGATGGAGGGCGGCCATTGGCTCTCAAAACGATTCCATTTCCTCTTTCATATGTGACGTCAGAGCAGCTATAAAACTCAGCAATGCTTTTATACCCGTCTGTTGGGCGATCCTTTAACTACTAGCCCGCAGTTCTTTTATTCAGCAAAGCAACAATTTACCAGTCACATGCACGTTAACCTCCTCAGTTTTACGCATTTGTAGAAAAAAAACGAAGCCATGAAGTGTTAAATATTTCAAATTCAGTCGCATTCGCCCGCAGAGAGACAGAGGAACAGGAGAAACGCACGCGCTGCTCTCACGCGTCCGTGAGAGGCGAAAAAAAAAGCACAGGGTATTAATTTATAAAATAAATCCGCGCGCAAAGTCGACAGTCTTTTTTCAAGGTTTTGAAGAATTAAATAAAGAAATCAAGCTGGCTCACGCCGTCTCGAACCCGACTAGTTTGACAGCTGCTCTTCACCCCCTTTGGAGGACTGTCAACAGCAAAAGGATGGCATCAGAACTGGCAATGAGCAACTCCGACCTGCCCACCAGTCCCCTGGCCATGGAATATGTTAATGACTTCGATCTGATGAAGTTTGAAGTGAAAAAGGAGCCGGTGGAGCCCGACCGCAGCATCAGCCAGTGCAGCCGCCCAGTCGCCGGCGGATCTGTATCTTCCACCCCGATGAGCACGCCTTGCAGCTCGGTTCCTCCTTCGCCAAGCTTCTCGGCGCCCAGTCCGGGTTCGGGGAGCGAGCAAAAGGCGCACCTGGAGGACTTCTACTGGATGAGCGGCTATCAGCAGCAGCTGAACCCGGAGGCGCTGGGCTTCAGCCCAGAGGATGCGGTGGAAGCACTGATCAGCAGCGGCCACCAGCTTCAAAGCTTCGACGGCTACACCCGGGGCCAGCAGTTCGGTGGCGCAACGGGCGCAGGAGGCACCGCGGCCGGAGATGAGATGGGCTCGGCGGCCGCCGTGGTCTCGGCCGTGATCGCGGCGGCAGCAGCGCAGAACGGCAATCCGCTCCATCACCACCATCACCATCACCACCACCACCATCCCACGGCGCACCACGGAGCGCCCGGAGCGCCCGCCAATGGCACCGCAGCGGGAAGCCACCAGCACACACGCCTCGACGATCGCTTCTCAGACGAACAGCTCGTCACCATGTCCGTGCGGGAGCTCAACCGACAGCTGCGCGGCGTAAGCAAGGAAGAAGTGATCCGGCTGAAGCAGAAGCGGCGGACGCTGAAGAATCGCGGCTACGCGCAGTCCTGTCGCTTCAAGCGCGTGCAGCAGCGCCACGTGCTCGAGGGCGAGAAAACGCAGCTTATGCAGCAAGTGGAGCACCTCAAGCAGGAGATCTCCAGGCTGATGCGGGAGAGGGACGCGTACAAGGAGAAATACGAGAAGCTTATCGGCAACGGCTTCCGAGAAAACGGCTCGAGCAGCGACAACAACCCTTCATCTCCGGAGTTTTTCATGTGAGTTTTTGGCACTTAATAGAGAAAGCGTATCATCCGGTGACACGCGCGTTAACGGGTTTTTTTTTTCTCGCAATTTATGATTTTTTTTCAGTTATTGGTGTTGGAATAAAATGTGTTTTTTCAACTCGCAGATGACACGTGACGAATTTTTGTTTACACCTAGCCTATTTATTTATTATTTACACATTTTCAAAAGAAAGAGATGAGTTGCGAGCGTAATCATTTTAACACAAGAATCAGTATCAGGCTTTCTTGGCGTTTACTCCTTGTTTGTTCATGTGTTATTAACATCGGTTTACACCTCTGAAACTATCGACACACACTATAGTTTGCTGTTTTTCAATAGCCTGTGTCTGTACGCGGTTCGGACATGGACGAGCTTGCGCATGCACAAAACTTTCACTGCACACTAATCACATGTACATCTGAGCAGTTATGCTAAACATACAACCTGGTGTTGTGTAGCAAGTACTTTTTCGGATTATTTTTTTGTAGGCCTTAACTGTTTGTCCCCTTCTTTTAACCTTTTAACTTAAAAATGACTTTCATTATGCAACTTTTTGTTGTTCGTTTGTTATAAGATACTTTAGTATTTTCGTCTCCACATGCTGGTCATGTTGGTCGACGTTGTTTCCCACTTTACTGCCTTTTTTATGAACTTTTTTTGGATTCCTTCAGCGTTACATTTCATACTCCATCGTGTATCCGCTTTTTTGGGACTTACAGCAAAAAAAAAGTGAACTCCATCCTCCTCACATGAACCTCAACTCTGTCTCCATTAATTGTTGTCAATTAATCAGACCCTGTGGAAAATGCTACGACTGGATTTTCTTTAGAGCCAAACATTTATGGCAACATGGACCGCCGAAGCATTGCAATTATACGACAACCAAAAGTCATTTTATTTTATGTTTCAAATATTTCCTCCCCATTGTGTACAATATGCCAAGCTACAGGTTGGGACAGGCAGTTATATGCTAAATTAGCACTTGCTTGATTAGGTATCTAAGCTAACAACTCAATTATTCTAATTTTGTAGAGAGAGAGAGAGAGAGAGAGAGAGAGAGAGAGACGAATGTTATCTAAAACGTTTATTAGCATTTGGTTTGCTCGAGTAGCCTTTCTTAAAAGTACACTACAATTTAGGGCCGCTGAACCGAACCGTTAAAAAAAAATTAAAGCCGGACGATTCACACCAACCTACAACGTGTTTATAAACACCAAATAAAAAAATTTAATAAGATAAAAGTAAACAATTCCAGGTTCAGAAATTTTAAGAGAGTATTATAAAGGCGACGTTTTCGCCGCGTTCACACCGCTACCAGACAGGGGCCTGTGTTATGCTGTTAACTGTATAACAGGAATCTGACTGTAGCCTTTAACACACCACACACCACATCGACACACACTTCAGCAATAAATTTATAACGATAAACACGCATATTTCCTATCCTTTTATTTTTCTTTCCTGTCCATTTTCTCGCCAGGCGTTGTACGTTGAGTGTACCTGTAATGTACAAAAACTCGGACAAGCTTCTCATAAACATACATTTTAATTAAATCAATAAACGTCAAAATCAGCGTTTAAAATGTTGTAAAATATTTTCATATTTTTACTCGTGTAAATTTTGGAGTGCTCGATGAGTTCGTGGACAAAACAGACTCTGATGCACTTGTTGCCGCCCGGCATGACAAATTAATATATTTTATTTTCAATTGTCAGTTTTAATATAGCAACATATTCTAAAGCATGATTTACAACAATAATGGTCATATGGAAAGCAAATATTTATTAATATTATTATACTTATTATTATTTAATGTGTATATTTTTGTTTATGTGCGTCTTCCATTGCTGCTTTATAATTCCGTATATATATTTATACTGCTGTATTTTAGGGCTTTTTAGCAATTATGACTTTTTTTATTTGGCGATTTATTACATAAAAAAATTCTTTTCGTACGGAGGCCTCTGCAGGCTCTTGAGTATGTGTATTTTTTCTTCTTCTTACACACAGTCAGGATGATGACTTGGACTGAGAGCTGATGATTGAATGTTATAAGAGGAGTCTAAATTAGCTTAGCGCTTTTATTCCACATTCCGGTTTGTTTTTCTCGTCTGAAGCGACTGACCTTCGCTCCGCACGGTTAATAATTCATTTCCAAAGTAGCTCCTTGTAGTCTTCGGAACTGCTAAACTTGTTAAATATAGCATTTAGTTCAGAACAGTTATTATATATTTTTACACTGAAATATAGCCGGGTAATTTGGGCTAAGCAGATAACGTGCTAGCATTTCGTCATGAGTCACTATGAGCCCGCATGCTGCTGGGGTTAAAGCGCACGAGGCATTTATCAATATGAACTCGTCAAGTGAAACACTGAACTCTTACACGAGTACAACACCTAAACGCTGAAGAATAAGATAATAAATTACCCAATTATATGGATTCAACGACAATAAAATAAAATGAGTAACATTAAGTATGATAAATAAAACAAAACGGAATAAAATTAATAAATATTACTCGATGTTGCTAGTTGGTTGTGTGTAGTTCTCCTGTGAACTGGAAAATGAACTTGCATTTTGAGAAGCCCCACGTTTTAATACATTTGCTTTTGCATAGAGCAGGCCAGCAGCGTTAGCTATGAGCCTGATGTTTAGGAATAAAAACGCAAGCGGTGCAGTTTTTGAAAATGCTGGATACTGAGTTGATCAGGGCATTGCAGTGCTGATCACCTTGAAGAAAAAGCTTACATAGTATTTCATATTGGTTCGTGTCCATTGTTGTATTGATCGAAGTATAACAGAGTTATAAAAGTATCCTCCATCAGCTGGACACACCCACAGTCTTCTTCTTTGCCTGGCTCTGTCTTTCTGTGACTGCATTTCTTTAAAGGCTACGTACAGACTGTGCCGTGACTTTAGTGAAGAGGATTTAGTGAGGTCCGAAAGTCCTCGGCACAAAGAAGTTCATTTCTCAGCTGGGTGCCGGCAGCATGGAGGCTGTGGGCACGACTCTGCCCCGTGGAACATGTGATCATATCCTGTGTGTGATTAATAGGAAAGAAAAGACCTTGTTTTTGCTCCTTTAAATGATGAATCATTGGCCAGCTTCCACTGTAGGCTGCAGTGCTGTAATTCATTGCTTTTCATCCTGATTAGGCCAATATGTAGTGCTGTTTAATTACAGGAGTGTTGTATTCGAGAGCTGTGGCATGCTGAGGAATGCAGCTGGAGCTGTTGTTTTCGAGACTAAAGAATATTACAGAACTGAGCATCTGCTTGGTGACTTGTGATGCCATTTCCAAGTCTGATGACATCGTTTCATTTGCATTTGATTATACAGATTAGAAATGCACTTGGTATTAGCAGATAAAAACACAGGCATGCTCTCTTCAATTTTATCAGCTGGGTTTGCGCCACACACACACACACACACACACACACACACACACACACACACACACACACACACACACACACACAAACCATGCATGCACACACCTACAGTTGCAGTAAATTGTCTACTCTTGAGACTGTATTCTGCTTTAATTCAATCACAAGCTGAATATTGACACCATACATGCCCTGATCGTTGGCCATGAGCAGCCGTGATTAGGTTAATACTGATAATACAGTTGTCTTCTGTCACCATATCGGTCTCTTACATCAAAGGTCAACAATGAGAAATCACGCTTCCGCTCATGCATATTGACATCTGAATCATCTACATGCATTAAGGTAAAGGATATTATCTGTAAGCATATCAATGAGTGCCTGTGTTTGAATCAACGCGCTCTCTCGCTCTCTATCTCTCTCTCTCTCTCTCTCTCTCTCTTTCTCAAGTCATGGGTTAAAAGTTGTTGATTAGTAGCATCATATATTAAAAAAGATCCCTGTAATTTACCCCATCCTGTGCCATATATAGAATGTAAATTGCAATGTGATAAACATCCTGCTTTCATGTAATCCTGCAGCTCTGTTTATCATCTAGCATAGTTTATTTGACCAACGATCTGACTATCACAATTATAGATAATTCCCCTCCATATAATCATGTACAATTAATCCTTAATGATTTCATTGAATTTTTTTTTTCCTCCATGTATGTTCCATTCTAGCGAGTTCTATTGACGTCGTGAAGCCGGTGCACAGTGAAGGATTAAATGAAATTTAAAAAAATGCTGGAAAGCTAGAAAACAATCTCAGTAGCCAGCAGTCCAGGCTCATCTGCATCTCTGCCACTAAACATTTCCATTTAAAGTGATTTAACGGAGGAGGGTTTATGTCCCTGCTGCTGCATGTCCATCATTCACTGACATGCCTGCTTCTCCCCTCGACCCAGCTCACGTGCTGAGTTATAGGGCATTTATTTGAAAAGCTAATAATTTAAGCACCCCCCCCTACACACACACACACACACCACCACAGACATCGGGTCGGTCTGCTGCAGTATTTTCAAAGATGTCATGTTTATACCCTGAATATCTGTTTCAACTTGGAGTATAGGGCTGTGTGTGTCATTGTAGTGAGAATCTAGCAAAAAAATAAAAATAAAATACACTACTGAACTTCTGAACTCCACAACTACTAGCTGGACTAATGTGCAGCAGTGCAAAGCGGAAATGATTAATAATTCATTGTATTTCTTTTTTGTGGTACTGTAAAATGCAAATCGTCGTTTTACATACAAGGGCCTGCAATCTTTTTTTTGTTTTGCTTTTTACAGTGGGGCATGTGCATGTGTGTGTGTGTGTGTGTGTGTGTGTGTGTTTGTGCATGCGTCACATTTATATCTGTAAGACTTGGCTTTGAGCCCATTCAGTGTTATACCTGCATCTCAGTGCAGCCGGAAAGGTGATTTACTGGCAGCGAGTCTTAGCTGCAGTCATACGCCTTTTCTCTCTCTCTCTCTCTCTCTCTCTCTCTCTCTCTCTCTCTCTCTCTCTCTCTCTCTCTCTCTCTCTCTCTCTCGCTTTCTATCTCTCTATCCATCGTTCTCTTTCTCCGGCATCCTCTCCTTAGCCAGCCAAAGAGACATTGATCTCCCAGCTGAGCAAGGTGACCCCACAGTATAACACTTCCCCAAGTCTTTCCTTTCTTCTCCCCTCCTCTATGTCTGTCTCTTCTTTCTTCTGTCTGGGAGTGAGGGAAGGGTCTCGACCCTCTGAGTGATGTCACGTCCGGCCGGGGCAGAGCGGATCGGCTGGAGGAATACTTAATCCTGAAATGTCTAAAAAGCTTTTTCCTATCGATAACGCCGTCCTACACAGCACTCAGGCACCAGCCTGGACTATTCACGCGTTCACTGCTTTCTATGTGCTTGTTGGCCAACAGTTCCGGCTATTTTTGAAAGCAAGCTTTAGTAACCTTAAGCAGGCATGACATGTCAATCCATAGGGGAATGTGACGCCAAACTTCACGACAGGGCAACAAGCACGCCGCAGTACAGAACAGTAAACAATACGCCTCCTGATCTGTCTTTTATATGTGTTTAATAAGATGTACACGTCGAACATGTTGTTCACATTGATTCTGTCTTTGAAAGGCAGATATCGCTTTATACAGTAAAGCTGTATAACAAAACGACATTTAAACAATTCTCACAGGAGACGGTTTAATATAAAAAAAACAATGAAATGATTATTAAGGAGAGAAGAATTAAACGCTGCATTATCAGATGGTTATTGAGTTGAATTAGCTGAATGTTATTTCAGATATTTCATATTGCACCTATTTAAAGTGTGCACTTTAACACGGTTAATAAAATGTTTTATTAATGCCTTGTTTTTTTTAATAAAATTATTATTTTTTTTACTGTTGTTCTGTTCTTCATTCTTTTATTATCTTGCTTTTGCAGGTCTTCGCGAAAATTTCTGCATCTGTGATATGAGTGTGCGAGTCCGACTCGTCATCCCTGCAGTCTGAGGTAAGATCGCAAGCCCTAGCTAATACTTCATGTCATATCTCGTGATAGATGGAACTCGTAAGGCGTTTTGGATTTCTTCAAAACATTATAAATCCTCATCTGGACATTTCATTAATACTGATTTATGCATTTTTATTTGCACTAAATTCATTGGAGCTCCTTTTTTATTCGGAATATTTATTTTTAACGATGAAACGGTTTCCTGATTGAGTTCTGCAGGTTACAAAAACATAAATATTTATATTTAATTAAAAAAATTTTTTTTTTAAAACCAAGAATTGAATTTTTTTTTTAAATTAAACTGAAAAACTTTATTTTGTATACATATATTTAATTGAATATGCTTATTTATTTATTTATTTATTTATTTATTGGTCTGACTTTTTACTTGAATCACTAATAAAATGATAAAACGACATAACACACTTTAAGAAATGACGTTGAGACACTTTTATTAAGTTTAATCTTAACATGAGATGAGCGCACCCCGAGGGTGAAAGTGCTCTTGATTAACAGCGCAGTTGTGTGCTACATGCTGAGATAAACGTTCGGAGCAAACTATTTTCCAGCAGGGTGTGGGGTGGTTTGTGCTGGATTCTAAATCACAGAGAGGTCATTATTCAAATGAAAAATGAGTTTGCCCGGCACTTCAGGAGGCCGAGGGAGCCGAAATACGGATTAGGGAGACATTTCTATTTTCTTTTTTCATCATCGACTGAAGTGCGACGAAAGAATGGTTTAGTCTAACTTGTGTAGGGTTCTTAACCTCCTACGCAGAGAAACCGAAACAGCCACCGACCATCTTCTCACGCTCAGGATTGAAGTGTTAGTTTTATTTAAAGGTTACATGGATGAAGAAAGGTGCCTGAGACCGTTTGTTTCTGCATATATTGTGGTGTTATGGCAACCCTTTAAATGCTCACTTATTACCCCTGATTACGACACGATAATGTCATGTGCACTTTCTAACGTCAGTGTTTCAGATGTCTGAAATAGATTACAGAACATGTGTGTACAGAGCAGCTTACCTGCATGTGAGAGATTTGCCTTGCCATTGTGTAAGAAGGACAAAAACGGTGAGTGAGTGTGAGTGTGTGTGTGCTGTGTTCATATTCGAGGCGCGTGACGAGAGGATAAATATGATAGGATGGTATTGGGCAAGCTCCTGCATAGTGCAGCACTTTTCCCTACTGTAACTCTGGGACACGATGCTGAGGTCACCCACAGAGGAGAGGATGAATATGATTCTGCCTCTTTCTCTCCCTCTCTCTCTCTCACACACACACACAAATGCACACACACTTTCTAAAGAGAGAGAACACACAGTCAATCTTGCTCTTTTTCTTCCTGTGGAGTAGCACCTGCTGTGCATCTGTATTTGTGTGTGTGTGTGCGTGTGTGTGTGTGTGTGTGTGTTTGTGTGTGTGTGTGTTAAAGCTGTGATCCGTAACCAAAGACAAGCACGAACATGGCTATCTTTAGCGGTGGGCTCCTTAACACACTCTCTTCTGGTATGGATACAAATAGAACTCAGTAACATACATCATGGCCTTATGCACCACCGCCTGCAGCCCAGTTCAGCCCAGCAGGTTGACGTGAACACAAACACACACACACAGACAAACACACACACACACACACACACACACACACACACACACACACACACACACACACACACA
>JAOUQX010000009.1:10126155-10139920 GCA_028566295.1 Liobagrus marginatus | reverse complement strand
TCATGTCTCCGGACGCGAGTCCAGCGTTGTGAGCAAGAGTGCGAGACTTGAGTGCATCACGGACATATTTATCCACCCACGGTTTTTGGTTAGGAAATGATTTTATCGTGAGTTTTTGAACGGTAATTGAATGTATGTGTGTGTATGCATGTTTGTGTATGTATGTGTGTGTATGTATACGTGTATGTACGCATGTGTGTGTGCGTGTGTCTGTATCGATCTACCTATCTAAAAATCAGGATCTTTATTAGCACTGGAGAAAGTCAATCCCACATAGCAGTAGTAACAGGGAATTATTGAGCAACGTCAAAAGGTAAAGACATCAGCAGCGCTGGTTGGAAAGGTTCCGTTTCCCTGTGCATTTATTTAGCAGTTAATTCTTATATAAAGAAAAACACAAACACTCCAACACATAAGAGCACTCATAAAGTGGCCCAAAATAGGGTAATTGCTTTTGTATAAAAAGGCCATTTCTATTCAATTAGGAACTGAAGTGAATTCGATTCTTCCACAGGCAAAGTTGTATAATAACACAATTTATTGGTGCCCAAGTTGATAATCGTCACAACGATCTCCAATGCTCTTTTTTCAGAGAGGTGCAGATGGAATTGTAAATGGAGAGCAGGAAGAGAATGTGGGTGTGGGATAGAAAGCAGGACCGAGCGCGAGTGCGCTGGGTGTTTATCATGCAGTCCGTAGTCCTTGTGCCCTGCCGTTGACAGTCTCGCTTGACAAAAGCCATCGTGCTCGAGCCACCGGTATCGAGACCAACTGAGGACAAATTTCAAGATGAACCAGAAATCAATTTGCCATCAAATTTTCATGCCTGTCCCACCCTCTCTGTGGCATTTTAATTACTGCCACCCTGGACCAGGGGTGCAGGAGATATTGACACTTAGCGCTTTACAATAAACTTTATTGGCAAGCTCGGCTTGATTGCTGTACTAAGGTAGAATAACAAGGGATATGGGTGGAGTTGTCTTGGTGCGCTTGTATCTGGATGCGTGTGTCTGTATGCGTGTATGTTCACGAGACTAGCAGACACAGAACACACTATAAAATCCTTACCATGCATTTGGTAGACTGTAGTTGACTCTATTCAAGCAGAGGACATTAATGAAACGGAAACAAACAGCCCTAGGGAGTGATGCTTAAACCCGTACTGACAGAACACACCCTCTGATTACTTTTACCCTTAAATTCTTAACACATCTCTCATGCCTGTGCTTCCTAAAACTCATTCCTTCAGATCTGAAAAAGTGTATAAAGAGCAGCTGATGTAGTACATCCTCTAAGTGGAATCATATAGCAGCTGCCCGAAAACCGGACATGAATAAATTACCGTATAAAAACTGTGTAAAACCGTATAAAACAGTATAATAACGTATAAAACGGTTTAAAACCGTATAAAGAATCACGTTACCATGTTTGTACATAACCACGCATGCTTCATACACTCTCCATAACATGCATATAACCGTTTCCTAGGGGTTTTAACCACATTGAAATCTTCATCATCATCATCATCATTATTATTATTAATAATATTATTATTAGTAGTAGTAGTAGTAGTAGTAGTAGTAGAGTATTAGAGTATTAGAATTAGAGAGTATTAGAGAGTATATAGGAAATGTATTCCGGCCACATGTTATAATGTGATATTCAAGTATGAGGGGGAAAAAAACGTATGTTCCAATGAATTCTTGAAAAATAGCATCTCTGTAAACCTACAGGGAAAATTCATACTTAACCGTCAATGTGCAAAAAAGAAAAGACAAATAGAAAGAAACTCAATCGTGGATGTTTTATGGTGTAAGTATAATCAGTATTATAAGCAGTTCAGTGAGCCAGTGCAGACCAAAGAGCATCTATATGTTTAACTGTAGCTTTAATGAATAGGAACGCAAACGTCGCGGCAATTATACAGGCTTTAAAGAAAACTGGAACGTTTTGCTGAAAACACTCATCCGCCGGCCGAGTGCGACGCCTGTTCGTTTAGTGGAGGAAATGTGCAGGAGGAAATGTACTTAAATACTAGAGCTGAGGCAGCAATGAACTTGATTTATAGACACATCATGTGTCATGAATGAAAATAGTTAAGGATGAAAAATTGCCTCTTGGTTTCAAACCTTTTTAAAACACACCTTGTACGCTGTAACTTTTTTTCCAACTTATTATTTTTTTTTATATATTAAATCTGTCCATAACCGAATATTGTTTCTTCCAAATAAACCTGGTACAAAAGGGAGAATGGGGAAATATTTTACCGTACAAGCCTGCCTTATTATTTGTAATAAAATGTCCTGAATAGGCTACAGTTGAACCATAATGCCCCCTACTGGTACATAGTGGCGTTGTGTTCATGAAAGTGTACATTTGGACAATATAGATTCATTTTGAAATAGTTATGTAGATTATTTGAACATTTCCGCAAGGCCATTACCATCTAAAGAGAAAAAAAGGTCACAAAGTCAAAATATGGGTGTTAGCGCTGCCACCAAAACAACACGGTACTGTTTACCTTATGAAATGTAATTATTTCTAGGTTGTACTAATTATATTCTCTCATATGTTATGTCACACTATATCTGCCAGCATGTTCCACATTAGCCTCACACTCAAGCACAGAAAGATCCCCTGTTTACAGTGTGGCATGTGTAGAGGAGGCAGAGCAAACAGGACACGGACATTCCCACTGCTGCACAGCTCCGTCCAACCCACAGGAGCCCTCACCTTGAGAAAGCACTGACCTCTGAACAGCGCCATAGCTATTAAATTAGAGAGATGGGGTTTTAGAAAGGTCATTCACCTTGTCTGAGATCTGTAATAACCTCCAGTGCCAAAGGTGGCCTAATCAAAACTCACACTCTTGTATAATTTTTTTATTTTTTGCTATCTCTCAACCACTCTCTTCACTTTCCCATCTTTAAGTAGCAAAAAAAAAAAAAAAAGCATGCTTAATAACCACAATGTGAACGGATCCGACATATATAATAAATAAATAAATAAATAAATACTAGAGGGAAAATTAGCTAGTAGGTCTTAACACACTTCATATACACAAGTGTTTGTAAATAAACATTCTAGCATTTAGCAGACGCCCATTAACCAGATCTTATTTATCTGGTTCGACTGAGCAGTTGAGGGTCAAGGGCCTTGCTCAGGGGCCCAGGAGTGGCAGCTTTGTGGTGATGGGAATTGAACCCACGATCGTCTGTTGAGCAATCCAACACTTTAAACACTGAGCTACTACTTCCTCTGAAAAAAAAAGACTACGGATTAAAACATACCAGGTTTGTGGATGTGGTGGCTCAATGGTAAAAGGCTCTGGGTCAGTGATCAGAGGGTCGGGGGTTCAAGCCTCACACCAGGCAAGCTACCATCATTGGGTCCTTGAGCAAGGCCCTTAACCTCACTTGCTCCAGGGGCACCGTACGTTCTCTCTGACCCCAGCGTTCAAATTCATAAACTAGGATATGCGGAATAAAAACATTTCACTGCATGTATGTGTATGTGATAAATAGGATCTGAATTTGATTTACCGTATATCCATAAACTATTTTCATCTCCGCATTTACTTTACACATGTGATTGGGCATAGACTAATGGGCTACTCTAACTTGTCCATAGTGAGTGAATGTGTGTGTGAATGGTTGTCTGTCTCTAAGTGTTAGTCCTGCGATTAACTGCTGATTGTCCACGGTGTACCCCGCCTCACGCCCGAGTAAATATGAACAGACGCATGTTAACAACCTCAATTTTAGTCATTTCTGATTAGTAAACGCAATACTCATTAGAGCAGGGCGACAAGATATATAAAAAAGAAGAAAGAAAAGAAGGCTAACCTTCTGATAGTAGTCAGATTAGGATTATGATCATTCTAGCATTCATAACTGAAACATAACTGAAATATTTCACAGCAACAAACACCTTCTGATTATTCTGATTAGCCAGAAGGTGCGAGTTATTATCGCATAACCGCACAACTCATAAAGTTCCGGTTGTAACGTAAACAATAGGTTTATATTAATGCTCGTATCCTGATACATTAGAGTTGCTATAGTAACAGCATTTTAAACTAAGACATATTTTAATGTGTAGAAACTTTTAAAATGGTGACATGGTGGCAAAGGGGTTAGCACACGTGCCTCACAGCAAGAAGGTCTTGGGCGAGCATGGCTTCGATAACCACCCAGGGTGTTTCTGTGTGGAGTTTACATGTTCTCATTGTGCTTGGGTTTTCCCCAGAGTACTCCGGTTTCCTCCCGCACCCAAACACATGATTGGGCATAATGAATGTGTTACTCTAAATTGTCCATAGGAGTGAATGTGTGTGTGAATGCTTGTCTGTCTCTAAGTGTTAGTCCTGTGACTTTGATGATGTCATAACCCTGAACAGGATAAACGCTAGATAAAGGATGGATCAAACTTAAAAAAAAAAGAAAAAAAGAAAAAAGAAAAACAATGTATAGCGGAGATTTTGTTCCTATTTTTCGCTTTTAAAGGAAGAAAACGTCTGTTTATTAAGAGAAAGAACTTACTCGTCTTTTTTGACACATCGTAACACACATCGTTAAAATGTGTGACATTATGCATATATTAAACACTGTAATTGCGGGCAATCTGGCAACACTCAGCAAGCTGTGCTACTATTCATATGCGTCTACTTGATCATAGACAAAACGGTAGAAACTCATTATGCATTCATTGAAATGATTTTCCATAATTTCTTTTGAAATAAACCCTTCACCAGTTTCTAAAACAGTCTAAAACATGTTCGTGTTCCCTCCCGGCCTTACGTTTCTGCAAAACCGCTTTAAAGCAGTCAAACACTAACAGTGAAAACATGTGCATTGTTGTTGTTTTTTTGTTTCGTTTGTGTGTATGTGTCACGCCCAAGAGCATGTGTGCACTGTGTTTATTGTGTTTTGTGTCAAGTCTTGTTTTACATGCTCTTTTGTGTTTATGTTCATTAGTCCGCGTTCACTGTCACACCTGTGTTCACTTTATGTTAAGTTCATCATGCCTTAATTCTAAGTAGGCACACCTGCGTTGTGTTAAGATCTAATTATGTTGTGTATAAAGGGTCATGCGTTGAGCCAGCTCAACGCTGATCATTAGTGTGAACTAGCTTGTGTTAGTTGACGTGCCTCGATAGAGGACGGGTGTTTGTGTAACTGCGGACTACAAATAAAAAAACATGTCTTTCAAGCCTGCTCCGGTACCCCGGTTCCAGACTCGCGATACGAAGAGAGCCCTTCGGCGCGAAAGCACCCTTACAGTATGTATATGTGTGTGCGTGAGTGTAACTGGTGCTGTAACGGTAAGAGACCAGGTATGAATGCAGCTAATCAGGTGTAAGTGTAGTATCTAATCAATTCATGAATACATTAGAGCAGTCTAATAGCCCAGGTGGAGAGACCCGGCACAAGATGCATTGCATAGATGATTGAGCAGAACATGGAACGGCTACACAATCAATAGCACATAGAGTAAGTAAACTCATGGGGATCACAAACAGCAATGAGCTGGCTGGAATTTATTGAGCCCCTCTATCGGAAGCTGAAAAATAGTCACGCTTTTGCACTCGGAGTCTTTAATTGCCCTTCTTTTGATCGAGTAATGAAATCATGTTGGATTAGGAGATAAATATATGCATTAAATACTTCAATTGAACCCGTCCATTTATTATTCCACTCTGATAGACTGAAGGTGCATAAAAGCATGTAGAAATATGTAAAGCACGTTTACGATAAACTATCCCATTGGAGCACGGTACGGAGTATCTACATATATATACCACACACTATAACACGTGTGTGTGTGTGTGCTTTTTTTTTTTCTTTTTAAAGATTTATAAAGGCCTTTTTATGCCTTTAATGGATAGGACAGAGAGAGTGAAATGAAGTGGGAGAGAGATTGGGGAAGGGATTGAGAAATGACCTCGGGCCGGATTCGAACCCGAGTCGCCCGCAGCGCAAATGCGCTGCGTATACGTCGGCGCGAGCGCGCTAACGCAGCGCCACCCCGCCGATATGCGTGTGTGCTTTAAGAGCACAGTGCATCATGTGCACATCATGTGCAACATTCACTAGCACCAGGAACACATTCGGATCACTCTGTGATACGAAGCGGTAGCGCACTCGTGCCGACATATACTCGGGTTCGAATTCGGACCAATTCGGGATTCTTTTCCCGATCACTTGCCCACTCTTCTCTCTCCCTCACTTCATTTCCCTCTGTCCTATCACATAAAGGCCTGAAAATTAATCTTTTAAAAAAAAAAAGAAGAAAACATCCCTGATATCCCAATGCAGCTTGAGTTAACATTTTGCTGGATGGATGTGTTTTTTAATACTGCTGCTGCTGAACCGCTTCAAAGATGAACCGCTAAAAGCTGGTTGCTCATCACATTGAGTGCATGGGTGCATCCGTATTATTTGGCTGCACGGTTGTAGTGGGAGTCGGCCTTTCTTGTGATTAGGGCCTCTCTCTGTTGCAGTCCAGGCGCTTTATTTGAGTGAGAGTGGTTAAGATAGAGGCATTCAGTGGCCTTGTCTTACTTCAAGAAAGCTTCAATGAAGGAGAAGGTAGATGATGACGCAGGAGGGCATTGACCAGACGCACAACACACAAAAACTTGACTATCTTAACCAAATTACACACTGAGTGGCTTGTCTGGTGATGCCCGTGTCACGCGTCACACCTAACCGATCCGTTTTTGAGTTCTGCTCTGATCATACACTTGTTTTCATTTCCACCTGTACACTTAAAAACGTGACGCTAAAATATTAGCACCAGGCATTTAGTGAGTGAGTGAGTGACTGTTTAACGAGAATGGATGAAACCGTTGGTGTGTGTGTGTGCGTGTGTGTGTGTGTGTGTGTGGGGCACGAAGATTGTGTATAAGTATGTGAAAAGGGGTCAGAGGTTAATCCCTATTGATTCAGCTCAGGTCTGCATACAGCGCCTCTGGGAGATGGCCACTTCAGTTGGCAATCAGCTAGCACAAATACACAATAAATCTTACTGTCCACAGCCTCTGATCACTAACAGCTTAGCTCAGTCGTTAAAAAGAAACAAGAAAAGAAAGTCTGCTGCTTAAAGGCTAACGGCTAATTCCGCATAGTGGAGCATGTCTGAAAGCAGTGTAAAGGTCCTGAAGAAAGGACTACATGCTGTCTGCATTGTCAGTGTGGTACAGTAGGGCTGCAGCACGGGGACACTCGTGCAATCTGAATCATCCTACTGCTCCATAAAGCTGATAACATTGTAATCACTTTATAGCTAGTGCTATTGACCACAATCTAAACAATCGATTAGCCAAATTTATTCCTGATCAAGCAAGTTACAACATATTCAGTAAATGCATGCTGCTTTATTTGTCTTGCTTGTCCATGTGCTCAGGACAACATCAAAATCAAGTGTGTGTGTGTGTGTGTGTGCTACAAAATCTCAGATTGAACCTTTAATGCCCTATGAACCTTTCACACTCCCGAATCCCCCCAAAAAACAGATGCATTACCTTCAATCTGTATCTGTATTTAAGAGAAGATAAGATCAGCTTTATTAATTTTAAGGACAGTTAAAGTACAGATCTGTATTTGTATTCATTTCGAATAAACATATCTACATTTGCTTGCGTCCCCGTGGAACAACTCACCCTGAAATCAAATTGCACAGCATAAGACACAAGTTCCCGACAACCCACAGCAACGACTAATCAATCCTCACATCACTCTCACATAATATCATTGGGCTAATCCTGTCAGACAACATCTAATATCGGATTATTCGCCCTCGTTATACATTAATAGCACCTTTCTCTTTTGAAGATATTCAAAAGAGAATCAAGAGTCGGAGGAGGTCGTGACCTCTTGTTATGGCTGGGTCTCGTCTGGAGAGATCCTGGACAATCATTACAAACAAAATGATGCTGCAGTAAAACTGCACACTGACTCCTACTGACACAGACACAGACACACACACACACACAAACAGGCTGAGGAACACCCTGACCCTCATATCCACCACATATAACAGCCAATTAGAAAAATGAATAGCACTATTCATGTGGACGGTTATAACCCGCTGGATGATCAATAAGAACGAGATCCAGCAGCATCGGTGATGAAACTGTTTAAGCATTTTGAGCAGAACGTGTATCCTCGGTGTAGCTAGAGAAAATAATATAATAATATTTGCCAAATCAATAATCATTCTCTCCATTTTCCTCTCAATCTTTTCATCTCGCTCTGCCTCCGCCTTTCTCTCATTCTGTATTTTCACTCTCTTCATTTCATCCTCTCTCTCTATCTCTCTCTCTCCCTCTCTCTCTCTCGCTCTCTATCCCCTCTCTCTCTCTCTCTCTCCCTCTCCCTCTCTCCATCCCTCTCTCTCTCCCTCTCTTCTCTCCCCCTCTCTCTCTATCCCTCCTCTCTCTATCCTCCTCTCTCTCTCCCTCTATCTCTATCCCTCTCTCTCTCTCCCTCTCTCTCTCCCTCTCTCTCTCTCCCTCTCTCTCTCACATGTGCGCTTTCTCTCTCTCTAATCCGATCATGCAGGGAATAAGTGTATGCACCATGAACACATTTAATTTTCCCAGTTGGTTTTCAGCAGGCCCAGAGGTGAGCTTTAATAAGGATCAATGGCACTTTATCTAGGACAGGACCCACTTCACAGCATGCAAATTAAACACCAACACTTACAAGAAAAAAAGAGAAAGAAATGGATTTAATTAAAAAAATGTAGAACCACAGGCTCTGGGAATTCAATTAAAGGATTTATGCAAAGGTTGGCTAGCTTTTTGTGTTGCAGTACTGCTTGTATAATGAGCTTTTCATATTAAAAATCAATAGGTAATCTAGGGTGGAAGATCGCCTGCTTACATACAGTTTTGAAATCAATTTGAAAAATAGTCCATCATTGCAGTGTCACAGAGCTCAAGAGTTGGGCAGCTAGTCTTATTCTGAAAGGGTGTGTGTGTGTGTGTGTGGCTGTCACCGCAAAAGCAAGAAGAATGATTGGCAACGGCTTGGTTAAGGTCAGCAATGCAAAGGTGTTATGGAAGTGCTTTCTATAAAGTACAATGAGGTTTCGGATAGAACGGGTGTCCCAATAACCATAACCACCTTCAATATCCAAGTATATTTACATTTACAACTCTGGAATTGAGCAGATGTCCTTCCCAGAGCACCATACATTTATCTTCTATATCAAACTGAGCAGTTGAAGGGTAAGGGCCTTGCTCAGGGGCCCGGTAGTGGCAGTTTGGTGGTGCTGGAAATCAAACGCACGATCTTCTGATCAGCAGTCCAACGCCTTACCCTTTGAGCTACCACTTCCACTAATATAGTGTTATGACTTTTTTTGTTTCTAGTGAAATGAATAGCATTACTGATGCAGAAAATACATTTCGATTGTGGTGATAAAGAGTGATTGAGCCAGAAATAACGTTAGGACACAAAGGATTTAGTGAGCATGTGACAGTTCTGAAACCTGAATTAAGTGATCCAGAGATTCTGTAACGAAGCGATTATCTGTTTGCTTGATGAACACGTTTTATTTGCTAATTGACTAATTAACTGCTGAAATAACAGCCAACCAAATTAGCCTTGAATGTGCTGATAATGTTTTATTTATTTATTTTTGCTTAACTAGCTTACATGAACATTTATAGCATTTGTCAGACGCCCTTATGCAAAACAGAGCAGAGAAGATCACTTAAATGAAACTTAACCTGTTTGCATGGGTGCCACCAATTACAGCTTGGGGGTTCAGGTATTTGAAGTCATTGTCCAATATTAGTTCATTTCCAGTCCAAAGAACAGCGGTTATAGGATTAGGGCTCTCATCAAGGAAGGATCAGGTTTCTTTAAACACTGAAACAACTGTAAACTGTTTAAGCATATTTCATGTTTATTATTATTACTAGCTAGTATTCTCTGATGCTTTTACTTTTACAAGGGGCACAGAGGTTTCATTTTTTTAACCGGAAGGAGACTACAAATACCAGCCGTATAGAATTATACCCTCTTATGACATTTAGAACATGGCAGAGTAGTGACCACGTCTACTCCCATTACAAAATGTGACTTATGTAATATTCTTCTTTTTATAGAACCATTATAGCACAGATCTATATAAAATAATAATAATAATAATTATTATTATTGTCATTGTTATTATTACTACTACTAGTACTACTACTATTTATTTTTATTATTATTATTATTGTTGTTATTATATTATTATCATCATCATTACTACTACTAGTGCAACTACTACTATTTATTATTATTATTATTATTGTTGTTATTATTATTATTATTATTATCATCATCATCACTACTACTACTACTACTAGTACAACTACTACTATTTATTATTATTAAACTTCCAGTTAAATACTGGTACAGTTTTTGAAAACAATATTCAAATTAATTACATCATTATTACACAACAGAACAGAACCTAGCTGAACAAAAGTCAAAAGTAATAAAACATTTTTTTAATTAATTAAGATATTAATACCATAGAAGAAGTAAAAACAGGGATTATATGAGCTGATGTTATATAAGTGTTATATAAATATTTCAGTCAGGTTCCTGCAGAATGAAAAAGCTGTAACATTTTTACAAAGACTTTTTTTTTGCCTTTTGTTTTCCCATGTTAAAACTCATACGGCCCTGCATAATCCGATTTCATCCATTTAAACGGAATATCCAAAAGAAAATAAGTTTCCAACTTCTACTTTTATGCAAAAAGGTGCAAAAACACGTAATCAAAGGAGCCAATGCAACGCGGCACAATAAAGCACTAACAGTCGTGGAGAGAGACAGAAACATAACTGCTTGGTCATCAACTATTTGAAAAATTAGTTTCCATAGCCCTTTATCACGTCTCTTCATCCATATGCCAGAGCTTCACACTCAAGTAGACTTTTTTTTAATAATAATAAATAAATAAATAAATATTTAAAAAGTCGAATTTCTGCCATTTCCTTTGAGGTGTCTTATGTGCAAATTTTAAATTCACATTTAAAAACAAATTGTATGAAAAATTCCCAGCCTAAACCACTATTGACAGACACTGTATATCAATATGTGTCTTAAATTGCTGTCGATTCAAAAAAAGAGACAGTAAGCATTTTGGAATAATATCAAATATTAGGACAGAACATGTCCAAACGATGGAGAATCCTACGATCCTAATTATCTGTCCACCTGATGGGTATACATGAGGACGGGTGTGAAAGTAAATCACGTACACCTTTATCAGAGTCCCTGAGCATTGTGCTTCCATTAACACCGAACCAACTGTGCACCCTGATGCTCATTTGATTAAGATAGCATTAGGTTTCAGATGGATGGGTTGCTGTAGGACTTTGACTGGGGCGTCAACCGGCGCGACATGACCGCCACTGGTCCTGCATGAAAGCTGCCTGCCAGCCTCAGACGACCTCCTTATCGATTCACACACACTCGCGGCCACATCAACTAGTCCACAAAAAGACATTTACCCAATTTCCTCCGTGAGGAATGCTGCTGTGTGCGCGTGTGTGTGTGTGCGTGCGCGTGTGTGTGTGTTTATCTGAGAGAGAGACAGAAAGACACAGAGTGTCAATGCATCTTGGTAGGCAATAGTCCAGGTAACAGGTTTGCAATGAGGATGTTAATGGAACCATATGGAAGGCTTTTTGGCCTTAGATTGTCCTCCAAAAGCCTAATAGCCGCTAGGGACATATAACTTTGACAAATGACAAATAAAAATTGTCATTGTTAATAATATTCATTTCTGCTCTAATTATATTCCCCTCGATGGACGTTGTGTTATAACCATCGTGATATCAAATGTTCTTGTTAATAATACGTCCTGTCTGGTCTGTAAAGCTTCAGCAACAGAGAGAGAGGGGGAGAGAGAGAGAGAAGATAAGATTGAGAGCCTATGACGCTGTATTAATTTTTTTTTACATTCATTCATTCATTATCTAGCGTTTACCCTGTTCAGGGTCGTGGGGGCGCTAGAGTCTATCCCAGATAACTTAATGTGTGAGACGGGGTACACACTGTACAATCTACAGTTAATTGCAGGGCTAACACTTAGAGACAAAAAAAACCATTCACACACACACACATTCACTCCTATGGACAATTTAGAGTAGATAATGAACCTATGCCCAAATCCCATGTGTTTGGAGGCGGGAGGAACCCGGAGTACCCGAGGAGAACATGTAAACTCCACACAGAAACACCCTGGGCGGGAATTGAACCCATGACCTTCTTGCTGTGAGGAAGGAGTACTAACTAGTCTGGTCATTTTTTTTGATAAATAGAAATTCCGCTTGACCGCCATGTCGTCAGAAACACACATCCTCCAATCACAAAGCCGCAAAGCTTCAGACGTGAAAAGGTTCAAGCGGAGAGAAAGCCGTGGGGAAACCTAGCAGTATTCCGACTGCATTCTTCTGAAGGGCCTAATCACCAATTATGAGTCTATTAGGGTTCCTGGCAGCTCACTAGGCCCTGTCGTGGTGGAGAGACTTGGACTGCTCCTCTGCTCTCTGCTCCAGTGAGCACCTGTCAGCTGAGCAGCATGTCACAGGCCTCTCTCTCTCTCTGTAAGCCGCCAGGAACAACACTTGACCTCACTATCGCTAACTGGAAGAAGACATGCAAAGCACCACCATCACTGCACACAGAGGCGCAATGAAGCCAAGTCTCTTGGGTGATACCGCTTCATTAAAAAAGGAGATGTGGAAAAGTGAAGAGACGGGAAAATATAGGCTGCGGTAACAGAGGCAGGACCCTTGTTAGTTGGACATGAGCAGAAATCCATCGCTACGTTCTACACCATCTTCTTCGTCTTCTCTCTGCACGACCTCTCTGTCTTACTCTACCTACAGCACACTCCGGGACAGGGCACTAGGGAAAGAGACTGGGAGACACAGACAGAGACAGAAAGAGAGAGAGAGTGAGTGAGTGAGAATGAAAGAGAGAAAGAGATTTAAGCTCCCATAAGAAAGAAGTGAGACTACGTCTCTCAGCAGCCTGGTTAAATTACCTCGCAGGCAAGTGGTGAGACAAGTGCCAATGCACAGAGGAACTTGTTAAAGTCTCCCTTTAAGAGCAAACTGCTGGCTAATATACGACTATTGGGCCGTGGTCAAAAGTTCAGCCCGTGCATATGTAAAAAGGTAGCTAGAAGCCTGAGGCACAATCCTGGGGAAAATAATTGCCCTAAAAGGCTGAAAGCATGCAGTCAGACGTGGGGCACGGTCCCTGTAAAAGCTCGGCACTGTGGGGAGAGGAGAGGAAGGGAAGCTGATTGGACCGCTGTGTTTCTAAATCCCCCTTTCTCATCAGCCCTCTCTCCCAAAGCATCACACAGCCATTAGACGCGTGCCACCAAGGCCAGACATCTCAGAAATGTCATGCAAAACATGTTAAAACAGCTGTCTGACAACACAAACAAAAAGGTTAGGGCTGTCAAATGGGAAATCCAAATCCACATGGAGGAGATTAGTGCAGTAAACACTTTTACACTTTACCTACATATCTGACCTTGAACACATATGCAGCATAATATTAGTAAAAATATTAACAATAACTACAATGACATGCAAATGTTATATTTTAATATAATAATTATTAAATATTATTAATTATATATTATTTAAATACTACTACTATTACAATAATAATTATTATTATATTTAGAGGGTTAGGTAGAAAAATTTTGTAATGCTATTTAGCTACAATAATAA
>JAOUQX010000009.1:10049341-10061568 GCA_028566295.1 Liobagrus marginatus | reverse complement strand
GTCGTCAAAGCATTTCACTGTATGTTGTACCACGTATAATGTACATGTGACAAATAAACTTTGAACTTGAACTAATAAACACGGATACTTATGTACACTAACATGGGAGCTGTGAGGTTTGTACGCCGTTCACACTTTAAAGTAGAGACTAAAGTTACAGTTAAACTGTGTTTGCTGCGACCAGCTGTAATTCATAAGATCACACTGCCACCTACTGTTCATTAGGTGCAATTACTCTTTCACCTCTTTCTAGAAGAGTGAAAAATTTCTACACTTTCCACTTCGTTTGTGTTCAGTTAATTATGACAGAATTCATATTGAACCTCTTTCGCCCGGACAGTTAATAAAGGCGTCACATGAACCGCCAATTTTTTAATAAATAATTAATTTAAAAACAGTAAAGTACATATAAAACAATGAATGCAATTACTGTGAGGCACAAACAGCATACGTACAGTGCTGTAAACAGTGTTGGGTATGTTACTTTAAAAAAGTAATTAGTTATAGCTACTAGTTACTCCTAACAAATACTAAGGGAGTTAGTAACTGGGTTACATCATTATAAAAGTAATTCATTAACAGGGAAAGTAACTATTGTGTTCAAATATGTTAAATAACTTGGATGCGCCCAAAATTAAATATGTTAAATGAATGAAATGGACTTGACATGGCTCTGAATCATGGTCGCTGGTGTGTGTGTGTGTGTGCGTGTGCGTGAACACCTACACTAGTTGCTCTGCCTCTGGTTGGCAAACAATTGAAATTTACTCATCATCAGTTGTGGTTGTTAAACAACATACACATCAATCATCATCAGTTATGTGTCCCACCACCCAACACATGTACACACACCAGAGAAAAAACTATGCAGACTATTTTATCGCTGATTGTAAATATATTATAAGCATAAGCAATGCACTCACCGATCCCAGAATTTCCCCCAGTGATGATTATGACCTTGTCAGAAAGATCATGACCCTCGAGGATCTCCAGTGCTGTAGTATTGCCATCATAGCGTTTATGCTTCACCTGCACATCCTCTACGGTGAAGGCCTGCCGAGGGTCAAAGTAAGTCTTTCTCTTATTGATGTGGCTGAACGGCCGGGGGGGAAATAAGAACAAGAAAAGCAAAGCAAAGCTTGTGCTTAAACGTGGGGTCAAACTGTAAATAAAACAAGCTAATAAACGTCAGTGGCACAATAAAATTAACCAAGGTTCAAGAACTCACTCAACATAAAATAATTGACCCTTGTCATCCATCTCTTGCTCCCACCCATAAGGAAGATCTGTCCAAACAAAAGACATGCATAAATCTGTTTAATTTAATATACAAGGACAATTTTAAAGTTTCATCTGCTGGATTTAATGTTAGCTAATAAAAAGATCATTGATATTTATACACTGTAGATATCACTGTAGTCTATTGAGTTTCAATTTCGACCTGTAATAATCCTACAATTATCCTTATATTACAATAAAGCAGTGAATTACAAATGGTCCTGTAATTAATCTGGCTCTTGTCTCTTTAAGGTTCTCTAAATATATTTTATAATATATATAACTTTGAACACGTGTTAAAAGCAAGCAGGTAGAAAAGCAGACATTTAGTGAACTCCAAAAGTGTTTGGACACCCTACCAGCACACAAGTGTGTCTTCAAATGGATGGAAACACAGTGGTCTAGAATATCTTTGTATGTTGTAGCAGTACATTATTTCTTCACCAAAACACTGTTACTGCATGACAATACCCCACACATCAGAAAGCCCCTGAGCTCCATGAAGACATGGTGTGTTATGATTTTAGAATGAAAGAAGTTGAGTGTTAAAGTTAAAGTTAAGTTTATTGGTCACATGCACATCATACAGTACAACATACAGTGAAATTCTTTGATTCTGCATATCCCAGCATAAAAATTTGAACGCTGGGGTCAGAGCGCAGGGTCAGCCAGAACGAACGGCGCCCCTGGAGCAAGTGAGATGAACGGCGCCCCTGGAGCAAGTGAGATTAAGGGTCTTGCTCAAGGACCCAATGATGGCAGGATGTCTGGAGCGGGGCTCAAACCCCCGATCCTCTGATCACTGACTCAGAGCCTTACCCACTGAGCCACCATCAACCTCTGTTGATGTTGTTCTGTACCCCTGTACCGAACAGAACCCCTGTTCTGTACAGGGCCCTGATCTCAACCAATCTAAACACCTTCGGGATGAAGTGGAACATTAACTACCCTCCTCCTCCCAAACCTCCACCTCCTCTTTCTCCTCCCAAACCGCTTCCTCCTAAACCTCCTTATCCTCCTCCCAAACCTCTTCCTCCTCCTTTTCTTCTTCCCAAACATCCTCCTCCTCCTCCATCAGTTCCTGAACTCTAACACTTTTGTGACTGAATGAGAAAACCTCCAACACCCCAATTCTAGTGAAACACGTGTGGAGGTTGTTATAAGAGTGAGACTGAGACGAAATCTAATGGGTGTTGTATAGTGTAGCAGTAAAAACCTCCTGCACAGCGTTTCTTCTTTCCAGTTTTAGGATGTTCCCACTGTGTCTTCATCTCCTCATGACTGTGAGATACGGAAGAAAAAACAACAACACACAAATAAGGGCATTTCTGTAACACGAATAAATATCTATTTCCGGCCGCCAAAACCTGCACTGCGTTATCACAGGTAGAGCCTTAATGTTAGTCACATACTCCGAATGAAAACCGATATGGCACCCATAACATTACACTGAGTGTTTTCCTTCACAACTCACTTGGCATAATAAACCCAGCCGTCCTTTGTAGACCTCTCTTCCCAGCCCGGAGGAAGCTCGTCCTCGCTGTCGGTATCCTCCATTCCCGCGTATTGTAGAGCAGCCATTAAACCGTGTGCGTTTGTGTTTGTGTGCAAAGCTTTGACAACTCGACTAAGAAACGCGGCTGTTCTACTTCCGCATACGTCAGACAATATGGCACAGAGGATTCTGGGATATGTATGCAGCTGTTTACTTCTTACGACTATAACGCAAAAGCCTTCGAATCGGCACTTAATGTAGATTATACGACAACTTTCAGATGCAGCCTTTAGCATGAGAAAAGTTTATAAAACACTGTTCACTTTAGTGTTTAGTAAAATACTTTATTTACTCGGCGTGTGGTAAAATCCATGTATAAGGGAAAAGGTCTGCACACATTAACCTTACTTAGTGTATATCAGGGAATCAGACCTTTTTTAAACTTCTTTGGTGCCGATTAATGCAAAGAGCTACCAGTTTGGTATTCACTTCTGAAATAACAAATTTGCTCAATTTAGCTTTAATTATGTTATTATTTATAATTAATGTTATTCATATATGTGAAGACACTGATCATGTTAATGATTTCTCACAATAATTATCAGCAATGATTGAACAAGGTAGGAAACAAATAAATAGCAATATGTAACACTTTATTTATATAAATCTTTATATGTAATCATATTTTCAAATTCACATCAGTGCAAGCCTGATTTTAAAAAGAATAGCAGATGCAGCTCACTGCTAAGTGGTGCTATTTTAAAAACCGGTCCGTGGGCTACTCATGTGGCACCATGTTGGTGACCCATGCTGTATACTATGCACTGAAAGTTTAAACTGCAACAAATACATGTTTGGAGTGTGAAGCAAGAGCATGCAAGTACTGAGACATGCTGAGACGTTCTGTATCGCGAAAGAATGTTGTTAGTTAGTTATGCCCACAGTATCTAACGGTTCTATTGACTAAACTTCAGATAGTATATGTATGATGGTCAGATAATTGTATAATGACTTGGAGGCAGCAGTCCACAAGGTCAACCTTGGATCAGCATGTTTGAGTCTGCCCACAAATTCCAGAAGAGTAGTAGAGGGTGAATAAAAGTTTTCGCCAGGATTTTACCACCGCAATCTAATAAAGCATTTACCTGAATCTAGTTTTAACCCACCAATGTTGGTCCACAGAATATTTAAGCTCTTATATAGTCATAGAGTTGTTCAGGTATACTTACTCAAGTGTTTTTTCATAGAAAATCCAGAGACAAAATGCAAATCCAGAAACTGAACTAAGGTTGAGACTAGGCTGGTACCCTGTGTTTGTCTTGTGCCCAGAGTCCCTGAGACGTCCTACTGATTTCATATATGATAAGCGCTACAGAAAAGATATGGTTGGATCTACACTTTAAAAATAGTATATTATTTATGGGTACGATAGCGATACTTTTACCAAAATACTACATTTTTAGACACAGTATTATTTTTGGGTACGATAGGGATACGTTACCCAAAATACAACATTTTTGGACAGTTAGATAGTGGGCAAATTGAGACGCAGCATTGTTTTTAGGAAAGTATTTCCGTTTTGTTTAGTTAGATGTTTTGTTTTTTTGGCTCTTACCAAAATAATCAGAGATGCATAACTACAATTCAAACACATTATAGTTCCTCTCATAATAAACCACAACAACTCGCACTTATGGATTCCTTTATTGTAGTAATTCAGATGATTTGTGACAAGATTATCCTAATATGACAAAAATAAAGCATTTATTTTTCTTTTTATTGTACATGATGAATATACTGTACAATATTAGCAGGTATACCATTTTGTACAGTCGGTAAATTCATAACTAAAATGTTTCTCTCTCTCTCTGAACCGCCACTATATTGTCTTTTATAACATTTAAAAGAAAATGACACATACATTCTAAGGCCTCAACAAAAATAAAGTAAAAAAATACACATAAAACAATAGTTCCTAATAATATTATAGATAATGTTACAAATATAAATGGAATGTAGACTTAAGCATTCCAAAAAAAATCCAGTCTCTCCAAAATCTTTGGCCTTTTCTGAAGTGGCATTCATTAACCTTCAAAAACAAAATAGCAGAATGAAAACACAGCTAAGAAAAATGGAGGTCACAGTGGTGTCAGTCGTCATGCAATCAGCAGCTTATTCTTTGTATTTTTCTTTTGCCTGGTCGCCGAGTATACAGATGTGCTGAAAAGAAATGAGTCTTGAAATGAAAAAATCCTATACATGTAGTTATGTTGGTGTGACTCAAATTTACTTACATTCAAATCCCTGAAATATTCATTGTAGTCTAGAGCATATCCCACCAGGAATTTATCAGGAACCTCGAAACCGAAGTCTGAAAGGAAGCCGTGGAAGAAAGTGTAAAATCGAAACTACTTCAAATGTAAGAGTGATTTAGCTAGAATGAATCCACTGCAGTCTTTTTTTTTTTTTTTTTAACTCTAGACAAGCTCTACTATAAAGTTTGTGGAAAACTAACCATCACAACCACGGGATTTTAAACATCTCATTCGAGATTAATTTCGCTTTTTGCTTTTCACTAGATTTGAAAGTGTGGCTGTGGGAATTTATGATTATTCAGAGGAATCAGACACTAATGTCGAGTGAGGAGATCCGGAGTTCAGTCAGTCAGTGTTCCAGTTAAACCCGAAGGTGTTCAGTAGGGTTGAGATCAGGGCTTTGTGCAGAACGCACATCACCCATAACACCATGTTTTCATGAGGCTCAGGGGTGTTTATGCACAGGGGCATTGTCATACTGGAACAGTATTGTCAGTCTGGCTTCGGAGTTCCAATGAAGAAATAATGTAAAGATAAAACATACAAAAGTTTCTGTACATAATTGTGCTTTCAGATTTGTGGCAAATAGGCAAAATCATTACATCCACCAAAATCTATTGTTCAATGTTCAAAATACATATAGATGGGATAGTCAGGTGTTCCGATATGTTTGTCCATATAATGTAATTTGTAAGGTTAAGAATGAATTTAATCTTTAATAAAAAATTGCTCAGTAATGTCCCTTTGTGGGTCACATATACAATACAGGACAAAGTTCTGTATGTCAAATTTCACATGTTCCAGCTTGTTAGTTAATTGGGTTCTCCATGATATACAGTAGCACCCTGAATCAGAGGAAGTAAACGGTCGGCTAAAGGGTCCAACAGTGGCAGCTTGCCCGTCCTCAGGCTTAAACCCCTGACCTTCTGTTCAGTAAGCTAGAACCTTATCTGTACTGATGTGCTCCAGTGTAGCTCTGAACTTATGAGCTTTGGCAATATTATAGCTCATATGTTCAAAAATCCATTTTTCACATGCGTATAATAAATCTCTACTATTAATCTCTGGCTATTCAGGCAGCTTGTGTTCTATCACAAAGCTACACCCTAAAGCAGCACCATGGTTATGAGAATGAATGCTTACAAAGTATATACTATTTCTGTGTCTCATAAAAATGTAGCAGTTCATTAAAGTCTAGTTCAGTGGATTGAGATCAGACTCCAGACTACAAAAACATCGCATAACCACTACAGGCACGCATACATCAGCTTAGGTCACAATCAGAGATCATAAACATCAGAATTTGTCCTTTAATGGTCAAAAAGCTTAGCAGGACTAATAGAAAATTACTTACAATCAGGACGATATCCTGAGCTTCTGGGTGTCCTTTTCACAAGTAGGCTAAAATTAATGAAATAAACATTGATAATAAATTTAATATGAACAAGAGTACAAATAATCTGATACATAAGGATGTGTACAGTATATACTCAGCTCACATGTACTGCATGATCAACAGTAATTGACAGGGAGCAAAAACACACTCCCGTCATCCCTTTCACCCAGCAAATTGTGCCTTTAACACTTTCGGAGGCGTAGCCTGGATAAGAATGTGATTGTGTACACCACAAGTTCCTAACCGTGTTCCTGGTGTACAGGTTTTTCCTGCACGTTTTAGTGTTCCAAAACCACTAGCAAACTTGTAGAGAGATGAGAACTCGCTGATTAAATGAAGCTGGTGTGTTAAACAGGAAAAAATTATACCATGTGCAGGACAGAGGTATTCTAGCACTAGGATTGGGAATTTGTGGTGCATGAACTACTAATAGCGCCATCTGGTGGAGAATCTGCTGCTTGCACTGTGTGTGTGTGTGTGTGTGTGAGGGGGAGAAAGAGAGATACAGGCCAGGTCTTACGGGATATTTCACATCTAATAATACAGCTTGTTTTAGATTGTGGGATCATGGATTAACAGTAGGTTCGCACTCACAATCCCACTCACAGGCCACGAGGACGTAGTACAAGTACTTTCTCCAATAGACCGAGGACAAATTAACGCCTGTCTTAATATGTTACATCTTCTAACAATCAGGTGACTCATATGGCTCAATAAATGTGACTTTAAATGCATTTATTGGGTCTGGCGCAGAGTTGTTTCACTACTGTTTCATTAGTCAATGCTGCTGCATTATTACTACACTAGCCACTTCACTTTACTGCGTTAATGCTGCTATCATTATTTAGTACATTGCCACATACTGCACAACCGTTCGGCGCGACGTTCTATGTATCTGTCCTGTTGCGCATTGTATTGTGCTGTTTGTTTTGTAGCTCTGTGTTGTCCTGTTATGTACTTGTGATTCTCTGTTGTTCTGTTTTGTGTTATGTACTTATGTGATTCTCTGTTGTTCTGTTTTGCATGACTGTGTTATCATCATGGTCCTGTAGAAACGTTGTTTCGTTTCACTGTGTATTGAAACAGCTGTATATGGTGTAACAACAATAAATCTTCTTGAACTTGAGCTGAACCAGTGCTCAGACTTTCTTACCTAGAGATTCCTACAGAAATTCACACAGATGTTTACACCATTTTAACATCGTGATTAATAGCGACTGTTTTACCTGGCTACTTTGACCATCCTCGGTTGGCATTTATTTAATAACGTCAGCAGCGTTTCCATTGTTTTTCCAGTCTCTATAATATCCTGTCAAAGCATCCAAGAAAAGGGAAAACGAATACATTTATCATAGTCACCGTACAATGCAATACTTATCATATCTAGTATCTTCACAACATCCCACACTTTATACATGGCTATAAACAAGTCATAAGGAATTATGGAAATTCGTTCTATTTGAAGCAAACAATAATATTACAAATATTTTACAATACACTATATTTAAATAAATCAGACTCACCTCGACCACAAGTACATTCTGTTAACATGTGATGGGGGGGGGGGAAGCAGAAAAACATTAAAGAGAGTTTCATTACTGTCTTTAGGAAACATTATACAGATCAAATAAAAGAAATGCTCACTTTTCCAGTGAGAGAAGCTAGGTCATCCCCTCCAACAACCTGTACACAGTTTGACTGGTCATTCTGGAAATAAAAAATATGTAAATACATTGCAGTCAAAAAAATACTATCTTGGCAAGAATTTAATCAATGCTTGCACATCGTTCTTATTTAAGCTAAATGTTTATAATACAAACTTGGTTCTACAGCGTTTTCATGCAAGTATTTATCACAGAGTAATGGGAAAGATCTGCTTAGAGACTATTAATATAGCCGATTTTGTGCACCTGCTAATGGTTTTCATATTCTTCATACACTATATGGTCAACATCTTTGACACTTTCCCAGCACACACACAGAAAAGGTCTTCCCCAAACTGTTGCCAAAAATGTCTATGTTGTAGCATTACATTATTTCTTACACTGGAAGCAAGAGGAACTAATTTCAGTGTGCACAAAGTCCCTGAACTCCATGAAGTCATGGTGTGTTACCGACCTCTTTATGGCAATGAACTCACTAATGCTATTATGGGCCAAGTAGGAAAATCCCCAAAGTCACACTTATAAATCTGGTTAAAATCCTTAACAGACGAGTGGAGTTTATTATAGGAGAAAGGGCGAGACTAAATGTAGAATAGGATGATCAGAAAACACATATGGATGTAATAATCAGGTGTCTTATTACTTTTGTCCATATATTGTAAATCATAAACAGATGCCAAAGAGCACAGTGTTTTTAGGAAGAAAAAAAAAGCGTGGTGCGGGTGGGGGGGTAATATTTATGACTGCCACTCACCAAGTAACTCTTTAGCCTAATGAAATCCACAGTCAACGACATAGACCGGTCACTGTTCCGATTCAAGGCCTTAATGTAATCCATCAGGTCTGCAAAGAATGTATACCCTCCTTTCAGCACACACAGGGCCACAATATGTTGCGTTCCCATATCACGAACAATGTCTCTGGCCAAGCGCTCTATCCTGAAGAGAAAAAAATAACATTTTTTGTACAAAAACACAAAAAATGTAAACAACTAATACAATTCAGTTGGGTGTATAGTGCTATGAACGATGGAGAGTCGCAAAGCAGCTTTACAAAAATATAAACAATTGATAGACATCTCCAAAACACGTGAAATACGGGAGACTCGCGTAAAAAAAAAACTGAAAAAACGAGACAAAGAATTACCTTATTGCTAAATCCTAAACTAAAGTAGGATTTTACAAAACAAGTTTAATATTGTATTGCTACTACCCGTAATTTCAACTTTATTCTCATAATTTCGACTTTATTCTAAAAACATTTTGTCATTTACAATTTTTAGTGAGACAGTTTCTGCACTTTGAGTCCAGTTTTAAAGCCAGTTTAAGTTTTCCTCCACTGTTCATATGCTTGCATCCTCTGTTGCAGATAATGTGAGATTTTGTTTTGTTAATAAAAACTGATTCTGTTTTATCAAAGTATTCGCGACTGTTCTGTTTCGATATGCCTGAAAAATAAAAAAGTTTAAAATACAAGCTTGTGGCTTATATTTCTGTTTTTCTATATTTAATATGTTAAATTAATACTCATTGAATCGAATCGAGAGCTTGCAAATCAGAATCGAATCGAATCGGAACATCTGAATTGATACCCAGCCCTACACAGAAGCATTATTTTTGAACAGAATACACCACAGAAATGCTGTATATGAAATGCATAGTCAGTTTTGGGCAAGTCCCAATTTGTTTAGCAAATTTTCAGAAATGCAAAATACAAATCACATGCTTGTCCTGTGGTCTGACCCCGGTCACGACTAACAAAGCCAGCTCAATTCTGGCACTTTAAGTTTTTGTTCTTCAATATCTCTAGAACGGTCACATATGTTTTTAATAAAGCAATCTCTGTAACACCGACAAGTCCCTCGGATTAGTACAACAAATTAGTTTACAATCAAACTTACCTATCCTTTATGAGACCATTGGGAATGAGAACACTGTCCAAGTCTTCTTCATAGTGTTTGGGTATACAAAAGAGGCCCAGTGAATACCCCTTGTTTTCATCATCGACCTGCAAAGTTAAAAACTGTAGACTAATATCTTAGGTATGTATATTTCTGTGTAAGCTCGATCAGACAGACTAGTTGATATGGTGTATGTGCATATTCAGAATTTGTGGTCCTGTAACCTGTAAAGTTCAGATACATTGCACTAAAATAGCTTCATGTCAAATTCTAATTCAGATCTTATTTATCACATATACATACATGCAGTGAAATGGTTTTTATTCCGCATATCCCAACGTACATACAGTCAGTATGGCAACATTATTAATGGTATTAAATTGCACCTCTTCTTATCGCAGTAGTGCACTGGGGCTTTAATACTTTTAGGATTAATTGTCCCTTGAAAAATGTGGACACTTTTTAGATAAAGAGTTTTGTGGTAAATACTTGGACTATAATTACCGGTTAAAATAAATCAAAGAAGGTGAAGGTACATTACATTAAAAAAGAAAGTGCAGTAAATGCAAATGTTTCCTATCGTGGTGGAAAATAGTTAGAACAACATAAAATCTAATATTACCCTTATCATCGTTAAGATATTTATTTGTACAAACTCAAAAAAGTACAATTTGTTAAAGAATGACAACTTAGACGCTCCATCGGTAGCAAGTTCAGGATTAAATAGAACTCTCTATAGGGCTAATAGAATAAACATGACTGTATACAATCATGTTTAGGGTAAATGCCAAGACTGTACTGAGGGCATCTATTTATTGGAATTTATTCATCCACTTAAACTGTGTCATTACCTAGAAAATCATGCTAGTTAAATCATACACACTCAAAGCTATAAAATGTTGTGTTATTGACTTGGGAGTGCTGAAAGCTGCAGCATGATACACTTTATTTCTATATTGGATGAGGTAACAGGTAAAACAACGTCGTCTCCAGGACAACAATTATTTCACTCCATTTTAAACCTCGACTGGTTTATATAGAAAACAGCCATATCTAACGACATCCAGTACAGTGGCATATAAAACAATTCAGAAACGTTAGAACCAAAACAGCGTCGCCTCAGGACGCCATAAGCGTCTTTCCGTAGTCTACAAACATACCACACCTTCGCAGTACCATAGAAAGCAAATTGTCTCCATGTCTCCTCACACCGAACCCTCTGTTACACCGATACAGACATACACACCACTGCTACACGGATAGAGTACATGAAAACACAACTCACCTCTAAATAAGAGGCCATCCTTAACAGCGTGCCCTTAAATTACATACACTACGGTGATACCGGCGGAGTCATGCCGATCTGTGCGCGCGCTCCAGTAGCTTCTCGCACTGTTGAGGCTGTGACGAATCCTATTTCCTTAATCACCTGATTTAAGTGAGAACGTCAGGGAGTGTGTGGAATGCCAAAAGAGACAATGAGGATAATTTTACAATGAAATATAGCTGCAAACAGCATTTAACGAGGTCAAACCCAATTTGTAGCCTTTGTAGTAATAAACGATTTCTATAAAATATAAAACACACATAGAAATCAATGTCTCTTGCTTCTGATTCTTTGGCCAATGTCGATTCATTTTCATCATATGATCAAGAAATCTAAAGAAACCATGTTTATGATAGTAGACCAAAATATACAAAACAAGAACTATAAATTATTAGAATTAATTATTATATTGTGCACACTCGAAGTTAACAACCAGCAGCGTCACCATTCAAAAAGATATACTGTAGTAGTAATTCTATTTCATTTTGAATGATGTCACTGCTGGTTCATAAATTCTAGAGTCAATATAATAGAACGAAATTAAACAGATTCAGTAATAGCATACCATGTGTAGTAATTAAAACAAAACCCAAGCACAAATTTATTGTATATGAGGTGCGCACTTTGCGGCAATTACGAACTGGTACCACCTAAACATGATGGTCCATTCACACACACACACACGAGAGCACGCTGAAGCACGAAATGAAAATAAAGTAAGATCTGTCGAATCGGTGTGTTCGTAACTCTATCGCAATATCAGCAACATTTATAAACGGAATTAACCCTTTCAGAAGTAATGAAAGTAAGTGCTAAACTAAAGCTCTGAGCTCAGCTCTAAAGCTGGATCCA
>JAOUQX010000009.1:10032705-10043468 GCA_028566295.1 Liobagrus marginatus | reverse complement strand
CTGCTGGACTGAAATTTCCTGTGGAGCTTATTTTCAGTCCTAAGTAATTATAATCTTTACACTGTTCTAGAGTGTGTCCCCCTATGGTAAAGTGTGGTGTGCTTGCCTGAGACCTGGCTCTTTTCTGAAAGATGATAGTTTTGGTTTTGTTGAGGTTAACTGTCAGGGACCATATATACCTTGTATTGAACCTCTAGTAGAGTAATCATGTAATCATCCACTATATTTGCCCTTTTTGCACAAGCAAAGAGGTCAAAACCAGAGATAGGGCAGTTCTGATGAATATTATCTCAATGATATTATTATTAATTTGTATATTTGTCCAAGCACGGTTAGTGATGGTTTTAGGTTAAGGTTATAATCTAATCTATAAGGTTAGTGCTAATCTAAAGAACTCTGCGGTGATATTCCACGATTTTCTACACTCCTAACTCCATTCAGTTCAGTATGATAATGCTGGCACCTTTGAATCTTGAATTGGTTAAAAAAAAAAGTTTTTTTCCTTATGCTGATTTTGATCATTTGAGAATGTACTCTGTACCAGTGTTGTGACGTGATGCAGCTCAACAAAAGATAAGCAGATAGAATGTACAGAATGTTTATCCCAAAAAGCAGGCTAAGCATCTCTAAACATATTAATGACCTAAACACTTGTTCTATATTCGGTAGTCTTTCATACAACTTGTCTCCCTTCCTGTCAAATGAATTGTATGAAAGACTACCAAATATATGATGTTTTTAGCTCCTTTATATTTTTATGTCTCAATTCAATATGCATATTAAAATCACCTGTCACAGAATCAATCTCTTACATGAAAACCTCTCCACCACCATGGCCAACACCAAAAAGCTATTAAAGGATGTTAGGGGCAAGACTGTAGACCTACATAATAATGTCATAACATTTCTAGATCGTTCATTACTTTGTAAGGGGATTAACTTGCAAAATGATCAGAGGATCAAATAATGATTTCCCTAACCCTATTACATTAAACGCAATGATTATGATATAGCTAGATCAACTGTAAGTGGTTTGTGCACAATTACTAGTTAAAAAAACAAAATTTCAGATCTATCTTTATTTCAAACAGATAGCAGCACATTGTACAGAAAAAGAACTGCAAGAGTATACAAATTCAAGAGTTTACTGGTATATAAAGCAAATGACAAATATTATTGTTAACAATTGTTACTCCACATGGACTTAAAAGTAAACTGCTATACCGGTGAATTCTAGAGCAAGTTATATTCACAGCAAACAAACCAGAGGAAAATTAAAACAACTCGGACAAAACACAAACCGCTACAGCGTGATGAAAATTTTAAGATTGCCGTCAAGATCATTTAACATATACTGAACTACCAAAAGTGTGTTGTTTTTCCGCTCTGTACCTTGTTCTAGCAACTCATAAGACAACCAACAGACCAAATGAAGTGGTGGTGGAGCTGCATAGCATTTTCATGACAAAAATCTCAAACGCATTTCTGCATTTGGACTAAACATGTTGACAACAGTTAAACATGGACTTTGAATAAATGTAAAAAAAAAATTTAAGGTAGACCCAAATACCCTAAGGGTTTATTTCGCTTAAGAAGTTCGTTAGAAGTAAGGGGGTGGTTCTTAAAAGGCACAAAAATACTTCCAATAAAAATAGCACAATTCAACAGAACACAGAATGTATGCATAACATACTAAAAGTTTGATATCGTTTTTACAACGATAGACTGTGCAGAAATCTGTTTTTGATCAGTTTCAGGCCTTTTCGATTTTAAGATTTAAATAAAATTGAAAAAGCAAAATCAAAACACTGATGCTCAGAAAACTCAAATGACTCATCCTGAAAAGTTTTGCAGTCATATTCCAAAAAATATAAACGTGTCTTAGTTGGTCCTTTACTTGATGTAGAGTGAAACCTATGTCTCTGCATCATGAGGTAAAAACACATCCTTTCACTCTGAAATTCACATTTATATTTCTGCCACTGTTATCCAGAGCGACTTACATTTTAATGTTATCCAACAGAGCAGTTAGGGCTTAATGGCCTTGCTCAGGGGTGGCAGCCTGGTGGTGCTGGGATTCGAAGCCATGATCTTCGGCTCAGTAGTCCAACAACTTAACGACCGAGCTACAACTTTCCTGAAATAAACAAAATATTCATCTGATCTAAAAATGTCTCATTTTTTGCAGGTCTAATTTGAATATTTGACTTTCATATAATGCACAGCAGGTCTGCATTCTAGCACAGTGATGGGACAAAACATCTCTTTCTTGACATAAAGCATGAAGTACTGCCAAAGGGGCACAAAATTCAATCTTTTTGAAATGTACACAGTACATTTAGTCATTTTAGACTTACAAAAATACTGTATGTATGGCTCGCTTAAAATGTGGTTGTTATTCTTTAAAAACAAACAAAATACCCACACATCTTTCTATAAAGAGAGCACAACACATCAAACCAATAGCACACAAAGGAAAAAAATGTCACTATTACTACCGGGTCCTTTGTACAGTTTGAAGCAAGTGTACATATTTCAGACATGAATGATTACACAACGATGGACAAAATAAGGAATAAAATCATTAAATCAAATTAATAATAAAATCAATAAATCAAATCAAATTAAATAAAAGGAAATAAATCGTATATAATGTAAATTTATTTTGGAAGAATTTATATTTCTTGATTCTCATGAGAGAATTATCAAAGCTAAAGGTGCTATTGTAAATGAGAACGCTGATTCTTTCTTTTAAATAAGGAAAACCCATTAAAAACTAAGATGATTGTTGGGCAACTGCCACGGACTAAATGAAAACAGACATAAAATCTCTAAGTCGGTGAGAACCGGTCATGAACATCAGAAAAAGCATGGTCCAAAAAAACCTACGATGTCAACTGTAAGAAACAAAGCATTTTGTAATAATATCAGTCCAAATGTTGATATAACAATGGTTATTTATGTCATTTATGTAAACAATGTAGCACCACGATGCTGCCGTGTTTAGTAATAAACCCTGTACAACTTCATTTACCAAATTCGACATAAGAAATAGATGTTATGATGCTTGATCAACCTTTCACATTGATAAATCTTTCCAGTAGCTAGTGCCCAATTGTACGGTACATATAGTATGTTTAATATAAAAACACGAATTGAAGTTTATGTAACATAACACAAATATCAATTCACTATTTGCTTCTATTAAACACAAGACACACACTAAGACACACAGTATACACATGATATCATGGGGATGCATACCATTAGCTTGGTGAAATATCCTGAAACTGCCAATTAGGCTCAATATTCCATTTAAACAGATGACTTCTTAGGACTTTGTGGATTTAATGTTAATAAATAAGTAACATTCACCTTTCAGGTCCAACATTGACACCTTGCTATTTACTTCAAACTACATACTGGACACTAACTCGGTTTTAGGGCAGTCCACCAGGCTAGCTTATATATGCATCTGACATACCTTAATTATGCAACCATGTACACAATATGTCCAGGACAGGAATGACTAAATATGGACCACTTTTTTATAAAATATATTACATGACAATCAAAAATATTATTTATACAAATATATACAGTGAATGTTATATATAACGAATGGATTGGGATTAGTGAGGACGCTGCATACAATCATCTAAAAAAAAGCAGTAACCATGGCTCGTTATATGGGTTCGTATGAAAAAGGGGACCAAGTATGACTGACCTGGTACAAAATAGAGGATCTTTAGAGAATGACTATAAAAAGAGGCAAATATGGGTACAAATGGTTTGAGAACTAAAAAGCATGTAACTCACTTCAAAAAAATGCAATAAAGTGCTAAACACGATCTAAAGATTCAGACAATGAATTAGTCCAATGTATTACATCAAATTGACAATTTTGTTAGAGAAGTTGTGTAAGTTCTGTTGGACAAATGAAAAATGATAACGTTGAACAAGTGATGGAATTTGTCAACATGACATATACTGCAACACTGACATTTTATTGGCCCCAATTATTTGGTTCCATAATTATACCCACCTGTAGCCATCTACAAAATTCATTCAATATACACTAAAGGCTTTAAAAATGTAGATCCTTCAAGTTCCCCAAGTCACTCGTGTGTCTATGAGCTTAATACTGAGATCAGGAAAACTTACTAGTTACATTCCAATGTACTTTTACTGTTCCAAAAAGTCTCTGGGAAGTATCTTCCCTTGTTCCTCAAACTGCTCTAGTAGTTCATCAAGCTTCTCGCTGAGGTTGTTGGATGGATCTAGTAAACTATGAATCTGTGCACTGGTCTGAAGCTGGTTCTGGTTGTGATCCGACGTAGAATGCCCCATGGTGACAAGTTGGTCTGGTAATGCAGAACCAGGAGGGGTAAGTAACGGACCACATTCTGGCAAATAGGACAAAACATTGCTTTGGTGAGACTCAACTTCCCCAACTATACAGTGGAACCTCGGGTTACGAACGCCCCGGCATACGTATAATTCAGGTTACGAATCGCCGTTCGTCAAAAATTTTTTGCCCCTGGTTACGAACAAAATTTCGGGATACGAACATACGAATGCCGCGCGCCAAAAAAATCGCAGGCAAGTTGGATCTTTTCATATCGCCGCCCACGCAGCTCGTCGCATCAGTTAGCATCCTGTGTACCTAGCGAGAGCGTTGTCTCAGCGTTCGTGTTAACACTGTCATTATTTCGTTAATATTCGTTAGTGAACAGTATCGAATACACTGTATTGTGCTTATTATATCGTGGTGCCTCTTGTGTATACGCTGTAACAGTAATTATATACAATGTACAGTATTATTTAGTGTGGAATTACTGAACAAGGACGAATGTAAAAAAATTTTTTTTTTAAGTGATTACAATGATTCGGATGACAGTCTGCCCGATATCATAATGGAAGGAGATTCTCCTTCCAAATAATAACTCTCCCTCCTCCCCCTTCTACGAAAGTCGTCTCCATCATGCCAGCAGCGAGTCTTCTCAAAGGTAAAGTACCCAGTAAAGATAATGTTATCCTCTTTTATATGTTTTTATATGGTATGATTTCAATATACCATGTTAAAAGTAAATAATATTAGTGAATATTGTCTTTATTTTTATTTTTAAAGTAATATTTTTGGTTGTCTGGAACGAATTACCGAAGTTTCTGTTAATTTTTATTGGGAAATTAATATCGGGATATGAACTTTTCAGGTTACGAGTAAAGTTCCGGAACGAATTAAATTCGTAACCCGAGGTTCCACCGTACTCTACTTCTTTTCAAGGTGCATTTAATAACTTTATTTAAATAGTAGACTTATCATAATGTGGACTTACCGGTGGGGAGTTCAAAAATAAATAAGCCTGTTTGTCCTGGTTGTCCAGTCTGGTTGAGGGTCCCCCCTAAAGCTGTCTGAAAAAGCGAATCTGAAGCCTGCTGACTGGATGTGACCGTGGAGCTCTGCAATCCTCCAACTGCCACTCCACCCGGCCCACTAAAGATGGCAGTTGCTGTAGCTGTCTGAGGTAACTCTTGAGTTCCTACACCACTTTGGAGTGCAGAAATGGCTGCCTGTGGCAAATAAATATTGACAGTGCCCTGGTCTGTGGACGGGACAGAGGCACAGGTGTTTGCACTCGGGACAACCTGCATAGGTTGCTGGTCCTGAAAGAGTCCAGGCTGTGTTGTTGACATCCTGGCAGATGAGTGACACGCAACAGAGGTTTCATCTTGAAAAGACATAGGCTCGGTTGAATCTTGTGGAATCACACTCACCACACTGGCTTGAGAGAAAAGAATATGTGGACTTTGTGTTGACTGTGATGGAGAGACTGTAGATTGATTTGTGGAGACTGTTGTTATATTACCAGGGCTTGGGACCACTTGCATCGGTTGCTGGTCTTGAAAAATATTCTGCGGCAGTGAGTTACCACCCATCGGACCCTGGTTCTGGGTACTGAACAGAAGAGTCTGAGGGAGGTCTTGAGGATTAACAGGAGTAGCACAGAACAGTAAGCCAGGCTGTGATTGCTGCTGACCCTGGCTTTGGGATATCGTAGAAATATTCTGGAATAGAGAAGCTTGCTGCGGTGTTGGTATTTGCTGAGACTGAGAGGACTGCTGTTCCATTGCAGTGGACAACTGGGATTGTCCCTGAAAAAGTGACACTGATTGGGGTCCTGAGACTGATGTTTCCATGGGAGTGAGAAAAGACATCTGTTGCTGTGGTTGATTTTGCGAATTACTGGATGTTATCTGGCTGTGGATTACACCCTGAGAAATGAACAGGGTAGTGGAGGGAGTTTGTTGATCAGAAGACATATTAGTGCTTGCCAACATTGTCACTGTATTGGGAAATAAAGCAGGTTGGACCTGGCTAGCTTTAGAAGTGCCAAAGAGCCCTGTCTGTGATTCCTGTGCGTCATTAATTGATCTGTGAGTCTGGAACAGCTGCTGAGGAGGAGACGTTTGGGAGGGTGGCTGCTGAAGAAAGCCGGACGTCTGAATAGTTAGTAACCCCCCAGCCTGCTGAAAAAGTGTTTGCTGCTGTGGCTGTGACGATGAATTCTGGAGAAAACCATTAGATGGCTGTGACACTGAGCCATCTATCTGTGTGGTGCTTTGATGGGCAGAGATTTGATCATGCTGTACTACAGGGAAACTTGGTGTGCATTGCATGGGAATCTGTGGCTGTAATAGTTCGGTTTGTAACTGTTTCTGCAAGTTTTCCAAAACCCCTTGATGTTGTTGCTCTTGTTGAAGTTTCTCTAGATTCTGCTGGTGATGTTGTTGCTGTTGCAGATTATCAAGTACTTTCTGATGCTGAATATTAACCAAAGAGTTTTGTTGCTGAATGTCCCCAAGAACATTCTGATGTGTCTGTTGTTGTTGTTGCAGATTTCCAAGAGTTTGTTGCTGGAGGTTCTCCAAGACCTTTTGTTGCTGCTGCAGAGTCTTTAAAACAGTTTGCTGGTGCTGCAAATCGACTATAGCTTTTTGATGCTGTTGCTGCAGATTTTGCAATATATTATGTTCTTGTTGCTGCTGATGTTGAGTGGTCAACGTATTCTCATTGCCTCCCAGTCTTAAACTATTCATGTTTTCCTGGACATGTTGCTGGAGGTTTTCAGCAGAAGGATTTGAATCATAAAGCACAGAAGTAAGCTGCTGCTGTTCTTGCAACTGCCTAACAGCCCTTTCCAGCTGTGCTACCTCGTCTTGAGGCAAAATGGTCTGAACCTGGGCCTGTTGGGAAGGGGAAGGTCTAGATTCCATCCCCACTACCACCATGTCTGTGCCATCTGGACTGTTGTCTTCTGGAGACAAAGTCTCAGGGGTTTCCCTCAAGAACTGCTGAGGGACCTGTGGTGGCACAGGATGAAGAACTGTGGGGTCTTCTGACAAGGAGACTTGGAAGGATGGTGTAGGGGATATATCCTGCTTCTGAATTGTAGTAAGGGGCTCAGGAGGTACAAACATTGTGGGAACTGATTGCTGAGAGTCAACAGGTGTAAGAGGCACAGGGCTAGGAAAGGATTTGCTACTTGTAGGAAGGATGGTGGTAATTTCCAAAATTTGTTGGTCTGAATTAAGGACCGTTGCAGGCTATACAAATTACAAAAAGGAAAGTTTAAATATTTAAGACAAAATTATCCATTTTATTATAATATTTAGATTGTAACAGTAATTTATAGTCCACCTTAAAAATGTTTGGTGTTGTGTTGGTAGAGATTTCCATTGGCGTTACTTCTTCTCTCTTGACTATGGATATCATTGGGGCCATCAAGGTACTGTTAAGACTACTGGTGCCAGTTTGCAATGCTGAAGACAAATGAAAACGTCAACCAAAGCACTAAAATTTTTTTATTAAGCCAATGAATGTGTACAACCATCATATTTTTGAATCTTGTACCATTTATCTGCTCTTCGAAAGTGCAAGGTTTCGCTGTTACTGACAATTCCGACTTCACAGGAACATCAACTTTATCTGAATGACAAAAGAAAGTATTACTTGCATAACTGGATATATACAATGATCGAGATAGCAGGGAACCTACTCAAAATGGTACATGTAGTAAAGTATTACACATAATACAATACATAGTTAGAAAGATTTTATACCATAGATTTGTGGCACAGTCTTTAGAAATTGGTCACTAGCAAAAACGATTGTGAGTAAATACAACAATGAGCCATTACATTATGACCACTGAAAAGGTGAAGTAAAAAACTCTTATGTCTTCATGAAGGCACCTATTAGCAGGTGGGATATATTAGACAGCAACTGAACATTTTGTCTTCAATTTTGATGTTAGACGCAGGGAAAATGGGCAAGCGTAAGCATTTGAGTGAGTCAAGCCCAAGTTTTGATGACTAGACGACGAAGGCAGAGCATCTCCAAAACTGCAGCTCTTGTGGGGCGTCCCAGTCTGCAGTGGGTCAGTAGCTATCAAAAGATGCCCAAAAAAGAGCAGTGGTGAACCGATGCCAGGGTCACGGCCAACCCTCATTGATGCATGTGGGGAGTGAAGAAGGCCGCGACCTTACAGGACTTAAAGGATCTGCTGCTAAAATCTTGGTATTAGATACCCCAGCACACCTTCAGGGCTCTAGTGGAGTCCATGCCTCGATGGGTCAGGACTGTTTTGGCAGCAAAACGGGAAACAACACAATATTAGAAAACTTAATATTAAAAAGTTGGTCACAATGTAATGGCTCATCGCTGTAGGAAATGGCAATAAACAGTAAAGAGATACAGAAGGAAGTCAACTCCTGGACAAATCATGTGTAAAATATATATAAACTTCTAAAAATAATACTATATACCTTAGCATGGAATTGGTCTTGATATGGATACTACCCAGATCTAACTGTGATATAATTTATTATATTTACTGAAAGTCCATGTTTTAGTACTTTGGTGTCCTTTTACTACATTTTTACAAACCACTCCGAAAGATTCACATTTACTTAATGCACTTTTGACAAACCTGGCAGAGGAGTATAGGTGAACGGTTGTAGTTCATGTGTTCTTCCTGCATTTGTTAACACAGAGATTCCAACTGAAACCGGTGAGGTCACTGCCAGGTCACGATAAGGAGGAACCTTTACCACTAGGTGATTCTGGTCGAACAAAGAAAAATAAAAGAAAATGAATGAGCATGCAACATTGCATATTTTATTTTTAGGGGCAGTACCTACTTGATGGAAAAGTTCCATGTCAATCTCTGCTTCAGCCTGCCATGAGCCATCATCTGAGACAAAAGCAGAAATGAATTTCACTTTAAGACAAAAAGTAATTAACAGAAGATGACTGAGTTAGGAACTATTAATCAACACCTGATACCTGTGGAGATTTCCTGAAAAATAACTTTTGTTCCCTTAAGGAAGTTTTTGCCAATAATAAAAACCTCCTCGCCTCCAGTCACTGAGCAGGTATGTAGACTCTTTTTGAGAATTTCAGGCACTCCAGCAGGTTGGGCTGTAAAGTAGGCAACACAAAATGCATCAGCTAGTAACCTAGACACAAGCATTCATCTTAAAGGTAAAGAGGTTCAGCGTTCTTTAAAAATGTTTAATTTACTTACTACAGAGGATTGGTGAAGAAAGGGTTTGCAGGGTATGGACAGAGCCATCTGGTCTGGGGATGTTAACTCTGAATGCTAAACGAGCCCGGGTGCTTTTCTTTTTAGAGCCAGCAACTCCTATTCGGGCTTCAACATCGGCATTTCTCAATTTCAGTATTCCAACACAGTCCACTCTGCAAAGGTAAAATGTACCCTGTTTTACTTCCACTACTGCAGGTTTCAATAGTTATTCATCAAGAAAATATTCCCGACAATACGAAATTCTTACGCCAAGGTCATGGAATTGCTCGGCTCAAGGTTCACTTCGATAACTGTGGTGCCTTCAATGTCCACCTCTTTACAGGCTGTCGTGTTACGTCCAGTGACTCTACATGCTTGATAGAAACCATGAGGTTTTACACGTCCAGCATCGTTAGCCACAAACACTTGGAGAACAACTGGTTCAGTCACGCCTTCTAACTAGAAAAAAAAGCAACAGGATATTCATGAACATTTAGCTTTAAATTTAGTTTAAATTAAAGATGCTGGCGTTCAAACACAGAACGTAAAAAAAAAAGTTGCTTCTTACTTTGATAGTGGGGAATCCTTGCTGTGTGCGGTCTTTGACAGATCCTCTGCTGCCTTCAGTAAGGTATCGCGCTCGGTGTTGCGTTTCAGGCTGGACCAGAATCTTTAGTTCTTTCCCCTCACTCTTTTGTGGATAATGGGTTGAGAGAATTCCACCTTTCTGACTGCCAGCCACCTCCAAAGTGCTACAAAATATATTTTTTTAATTTAATAAAATAAAAAAAAAGACTATCATTTAACAAAGCCAAATCTGTAAACTATCAGCTGACAAACTATTAAGATATATGCAGACCGAAAAGACTATTATAATCAATGGCCACAGTTAATACACTCTATATGTATACAATTGTTTGATTTTGTTTAATAAAGGGGTCTGACCAGATGCACACTATTATAATTTTGCATGGCTATAAAGAACATTTTAAACTCTACTAAAGGCATGGTGTCACAAAACTTCTATTTTTGCTAGTGACAGTGCTACTTTCCACCTCTACTTTCACACATTTTATGGCTCTGCAAAGGTGACATTATTTGACACACACACACACACACACACACACACACACACACACACACACACACACACACACACACACACACACACAC
>JAOUQX010000009.1:10020874-10031558 GCA_028566295.1 Liobagrus marginatus | reverse complement strand
ACACACACACACACACACACACACACACACACACACACACACACACACACACACACACACACACACACAATTAAATGGTTTCCTTCCATGCTTGCAAGCTGATGCACAAATGTTTAAGTATGTAAGTATGTATGGAAAAGCATACAAAAAGTGGACCACGCCCACAAGGAATATGAGGCTATAAAGTATCCAAGTATATTTATTCCTAGATAATAGCAACAAACTGATGACAATTTCTAAAATATGTTTGCAGGTACCTGCTGAGTCAAATCTGTCTTCTTGCTACGAGTCTACTCGGCAACAGTGGTAGGGGTAAATAAATAACTCAGCACACCAACTTCACATCCACATCATACCAGTTTACAATGAACTATTTTCAGAATATGGTTTAAAACTCTATCATCACTCAATCAATGTTTAGTGCAGCTGGAGCAACCGGCATCTGTCTTATTCAAACTTAGCATCTTATAACTTTCCTTTAAAGTCTTCTCACCCTGCTTTGAGACCGCCCTTTCCTTCAGAGCCAAGTTGTGAGAGTACAAAGTGTGGCGCTTTAGCGCTGTCAGCATCAAACACATCCATGGTTGATTCATCCCTGGCCACATGCTTCGGACCTGGCCTTTGGCGAGGGGTTCGCTTACATGATTTCCGAGGAACCTCGGTGTTGTCGTTATACGAATTGCTGCTCAGCATGCTAAAGTTGGATACAGAGTCGTCCATCCATATGCTGCCGCTCTGCTCGGAGTCTGGGTTAAGCGCTACCTCATCCTGGCAGGACATGCGGCTGTCGTCCAACAGGTCTTCGGGAGGTGGCGAGATGTTAAGTACCGTGCGTCGCTTTGAGGGTGTCATCTGGCTCTGATGGGCAGCTGCTCCAACACCATCAGTCCCAGCAGTCCCACTGACGCCAGAAGCCGAACCAGGCTCCGCTCCCAGCACCTCGACAGGGGGACAGTGGAGCCTGGAAGACTCTGGAGCTGAAGTTGCACTGTGCATGCTGGGACAGGAAGAAGCACTGCTGTGCCCTCCAGAGGAGGATGAGACAACACAGGCGGTGGCTGCATCTGTAGTGTGCGCAATACAGAGCGTTAATAATGCTTGTTACTACAAAACAGGCTAGCAGTCCCGATCAAGCAGTGGAATTTGTTTATGATTTCACCCTAAGCCTTTAGGTCAATTTTTTCCAAATTAAAACATAGCCATAAAAACAGGCCAATTTATAAAATCCAAGATTTTTTCTTTTCCTTTTAGCCATCAATAAATACATCTGTATAAAATATTTTTCATTCTATCATTACCACATGTATGTGTGTATCATAAATTACAGTCTATGGCATAATGGTTAAAAAGATTAACATGAGTGCCATGTAAACATGCGGAAGGCATACAGAGCATGTATAACTGCTATCGCATAACTAACCACTAAACTGAGCTAAACAGCCTAACACAAATGGGCTCCAATTATAATATATCCAATAATCAGATGTCAGCTAATGCATGCCAATTGGAGGATTTTGTTGGGACTGAGCATAGCCATGGAGACAGAATAAACAAGCTTCTGACCTACGAAGCAGAGAACTGCAGACCATTTTATAAGCAGACTCTCCCTGTTTCAGAGGGAACTCCCTGGAATAAAAACGACAAATGACAGCAAAAGAGCAGTAAGTGCTGGTCAATGGTCAGCCAATATCAATATCAGCAAATTTTGGTCAATGAGTCATTTGGTGCACAAATCAACGCTGGTGTTAACCTGAGCACATGCTACCACCAATAAATTTTGGTAAAAGGAAACAAATGAACAGAACCAGCTTTAAATATAGACTGTCTTATTACTATTTCACTCTGATTCATCTACTTTAATTTGATAGACCTAAAATTGATTGCCCCGCAAACAGTTCCTTATATGCACAGCCCCATTTAATGCTCAGATTCCTGTCAAAGCAGAATGCAGCTGAGGAGGAACTCTTTCTTAATAAAACCCTCCACCAATGCATGGACTCATTTATTAGTTTGTTGTAGAAGGGAGAAGAGCAGAAGGTTAAGTTTTTAATTAAGATTTATTAGACAAATGGTTAAATAGTGCATCTTAAGGCAAAGCTTTGAATTTACTTACAATTAGACTTCTGAAATCACCTTAACTATAACATGGCTTTGGTGGGTACATGACAGAAAGTGGTCTGGGCAAAAACCAGGATACAAATCCTTCTCACGGAGCGCAATAACAGGAAATACTTTCAACATTTTTAAGGTTTTATTGGAGTGAGTCAACTCACCCTGGTTACATTGAGAGCAGCACATTTTTCTATTTCAAAAAAAAAAAAAAAAAAAAAAAAAACAGTAAAAAGAAACAGATCTTGAAGAAAAAAGGTATGCAGATGAAAAAAAAAAACTGTTTGGAAACATTAACAAATGCAATGTTATGAACTAAGAAGGATCCAGTGGCAAAATAAATCAAAAGCAAAGCAGAAAGCCAGATGTGGAAAAGAGGTCTCTTGCGTGCATGTTAATAATTCTGATAAAAAGTGAGCAGAAGGTGGCCATGAAATAAATTACGAGTTATTATACTGGATAAAACTGGATGAGTCACTTTTTTCAGATCAACAAAAGAAAGATGGTAGTAGGAAAATCAGTAGGGAAAGTAGGGCTTACCTGAAGCCACGGCAGCCGAGGGAAGAGGACCTGCCTCCCCACCGCTCTTCTGGCTCATGGTGTGACTGTCCTGTGAGGCTAGAGGAAGCTGAAGTTCTTTAGGCAGGAGGTCATACACTGACTCTGAAATATGCAAAATATGAAGGTGAGCAAACAAGTGAGAGTATGTCAGCAATTCAATTTGTTTTTGCGCTGTGGAGGATGCCCAGCTTTGACAAAATGTATTTTTTCTCCACTCATAAAATCACTGGCTATCTTCATAAACAATTAATTATTAGTTATTTATTCGTCTCTGAAGCCTAAACTGGTGACATACTGTCGCTGAGAATGTTATTCTTTTTATTAATCTCAACCACTAAAACATTCAATCTATTCAAGTCTTAATGCAGTACTAGCTTTTAAAAACCTTGAAAGCTGAAAAAAAAAGAAACAGCAGATAACATATCTACAAACGGTTCTCAGATTCCTCCTCCTCCTCATTTTGTAGTTTGACAAAACAAAAAAACTTAGTGTGCGACCTTATTTATTTACATTTTCCATGATTTTTCTGTTCAAGACTGACATCCAGCTTATCTAACTTGGACAAAGCATAATTAATAGCAACTATCTGCTTTCACTTCAAGGCAGCTTTAGATTTTCCTATTCTAACTACAATCAAGCGTATATTATCCCATGGGGATATTATCACCTGTAGCATTGCATAATTACTTAATAATGTGTTTTACTACAAATTAACAACCTTGACTGCTATGTAATAACATAAGTAAAGATCAGAGAGGGAAGGAATGTGAGAAAAAAAAAAGGCAAAATTGAAAACAAGAAAGAAAGGGCCCAAATCTGCACCAAGTAACAAGACGCTTTTAAGCATTCTTAAGGCAAATGTCAGTTCATATATTTCACATTTTATTCTACCCTACCTTCGAACAAAACACTTTTTGTTTTTTCCTTTCCCTGATTAAAAGACTGGTCCCACACATACACTGTACATAATCTTATTAGAGGCCGGGTTCCCATACTGCCTAAACTATACAGTAAGGGTAGATAAGAACATTGAGACTGTAGAGAACCCCTCAGTAAAACTACAAATATAGTACACAACAAAATTATATTAAACATTAACAATAACCATAATTGGATGAGCAAAATCAAGCTTCTACACAATAAGAGACTATTTTGCTACTGGTTACTTGTCTTTTCTGACTGGAGGCATCTAGTGCAGCAATGCTCAAATATTTTCCTGTAAATTAATTTCTGGTCAAACACTGACGAAAAAGCAATACTGGTCCAGTCATGAAAACACCCTGCAAATGTAAAATGTATAATATTATATTTAATTCCTCTTAAATGGCTTAGAATGCTGACTTTAATGTGAATTGGAGAAGGCTGCATCAAAGCTAGGTACCGATATAGTTGTGCAGTTAAAATAAATCATAACTGATATGCTAGGTGATGTGTTAAAAACTTACTGTGGATAAACTGCTAAGCGGTTTAAATTTTGATCGTTCTAATACACTTCATCATGTTGATTACTTATATTATACACCGATAAGCCATGACATTAAATCCACCTGCCTAGTGTTGTGTCAGTCTGCCTTGTGCCATTAAAACAGCTTTGACCTATCACAGCATGGACTCCACAAGACCTCTGACGGTGTGCTATGGTATCGTTCACCAAGCTGTTAGCAGCAGATCATGGAAGTGAGGCCTTGGAGTTGTTTGGCTACAACATGCCACAGATTCTAAAGATCTGGGGAATTTGGAAGCTAAGTCAACACCTTGAACTTTTTGTCATGTCCCTCAACAAAACAGAACAGTTTTTGCAGTGTGGTAAGGACCATTATTCCACTGTAGGCAATACTCTTTCTACAATTTGGTGTACACTGTCTGCATTAATGTTTAAGTAGGTGGCATATGTCAAAGAAGCAACCAAACGAATGCCAGGACCTAAGCTTTTCCAGCAAAACATTATGAAGAGCATCACACTGCTTCTAGCATTCTTCCCATAGTGCATAATGGTGCCATATACTCCCAAGGTCATCCTTGGTCTAGTTCTGATACTAAAGTGTCCATTCTCAAAGCTTTCAGTCCTGGACAAGAATCAGGCTGAGCTCTCAGCACAGCCCCATACACAGTCAGCTTAAATTATTTTTACAGTAACCCTTCTTTAAGCTCAGAACAGAAAGCCAGCTTCTGTTCACTCCACACATGAATGAGACCTATGTGCCTATGAACTGGTCCCCGCTTTACCAGTTGTATTTCTTTGGGCCAGTTTTTGTAGTCATTAGCCGGTGAATACAGGAAACTGCTCCAACTTTAAAAATTGACAGTTCACTTGCTGCCTAATATATCCCATCTCTTGGAAAATGCCACAGTAAGATTATCCGCTACTATTGCCGGTCAGTGGTTTTAATGTCATGGCTGATCAGCGTATTTGGCAATACAAATCATGAGCAGCAGTTGAGTCCCACTTGTGTTTCCATGTGGCAAGTAAACCTCCAATTTCTAGACGTGTTAACAGCAAAATACAATGTAGAGAAGGGTGAAGTTGCAGAGAAGATTAGGAAAAAAAAGCATTAAACTTCAATAACTAAACTCACCGTTTTAAAAGGACATTGCCCTTATTTTGGTGAACAGATGTGTCCACTTCAGACTGGGTCCCTGTGAGATTCAAACATACAGGGTTGCTGGTAGTCTGTAGGTACTGGGGTTGGGATTGCAGGAGGACATAAGGGTGTTTCCAATGTGCAAATATTACATATTCACAACCATTTACAGCAAGATAATAGTTTTCTTATTTTATTCTTTAACATTTATTTTATTTGAATAATACCATCATGAGAATCTATGAAACAGAGCTCAGTGGGCTTTTTACAAATGTAATTTATAAAACAATTATAATAATCACCCCGCACAGTATTAGGTCACTCATTCATTCCTCAGTAATTGTTTTTTCCCGATCAGGATTTGGCATCAGGTTCTGGAGGCAAATTCTGGGAACACTGGAAATATGCCGATCCATTCCTGAGCACCATTTACACACTCCTTTACATGTGCTCAGGCCTGAGGCAGTTATGGCCCTGTTAACATCTGGCATCAACATGCATCCTGGGTAATCGCATTGCAAGCGGGACATATCTATTCAGACATATCTATTCACACCGGCATCATGAACGCATCTTCAGTGGACACTTGTGATTGGATTTCATTTTCTATAGAGAAAGGCTGCCTGTCTGCACAGATTTACACGTGTTTAATTAACTGCTGTGAGACAAATAAATGAATCATATCAATGAATAAGAGACAAGACAACAAATGAAGATATGAAAAGCAACTGCTTTTAAAGCATCACCACCGTCCATCAGCCTAGCAGCTGATGAGAAGCTCTATTTTTAACTTATTAGCTAGCAACAGTAAGCGTCAAGGCTCACAATTATGAAATATTTACACACTACCATTGTAGTAGTCGTAGGTCTTCCTGATTAACTCTGAATGTGGTTTTGGTGAAATTAGTGCAGTCCACTCGCGATACGCTCACTCAGGACGCACTTTAACAGCGGCTAATCTGTCAACCTGCATGTTTTTGGCAGGTGAGTGGAAACTGGAGAACACAGAAGAACTTGATGCAAACACACAAAAACATGTAAAACGTCACAGTCAGTAAGCCAAGCTCGGGATGGAACCCACGTCCCAGAACTTGTAAGTCAATAATAATGAGTTCCGCGGTGTCACCATGCATGCCTGCAGCGCTAAAGCTAATAAATTAGACCTTTCATAACGTGCTCATTATACTATGCCTAACCTATCAGCACAAATATTTTAGTTTCCATCGTCTCCAGGTGATAGGAAATTACACCCTTTTCTATATCTTGTTTACACTCCAACAATAAACCAGTATTATATGCAAAAGCAGTTATAGACAAACAATTATATAATTATTTTACTTTCACCATACTTTTAGCATCCAATTTTTCTAAGCTACGCAATGAAACTGATACACTACACTGACTGTAGATGTGAAAATGCGTATGTGCATTGTGCCCTGCAATAGTTTTTGACTATAACTAATCATATTACTATGTTAAATCAGTTCCTAATGATAAATAAACACACGGATGGATGAATGAATATAATGGTCCATCAACTAACAATCAAAACCACGGTCACAACATACTTCCTAGAGGTCGACCGATGTATCTGTTTTGGCGATTAATTCAGCACCGATAGTTAAAAATCCACACCGATAGTTGCGGGTTGCGGCCGCTGCTTTACAGTGAGAGCCAACATATTTATGGAGAGAGCAGCCTCTAATGGTATAAATCATTGACAGCACGTGCACTTCTTTTGACACGTAATATTGTACGGTGCCATACAAGCTCATATACCACACTCTATACTCATACATAGATCTCGCATGCAAAAACAATTCCGGCTCAGGAGTTTTTTCTTGCTTTAAGCCATGTGTATACTGCAACTAACACATGACCTGCTTCGCTTGCCAAAAACATGCAAAGGACAAGAATCTGTTTTTCTAAAGTGAAAAAACATCACAAACACATTTTCATGATCCAGTAACGGCTTTTTTGTTGTTGGTGTTTGTAATGAAGCTCAGTACTATTTTACATGGAGTGTTATGTTTTGATAATTTTTTTAATCCAGTAGCCATTTTAAGAACTATCGGTTAATTAATCTGTTATCAGCAAGTACGGTCCAAGCTAGCTATCAGTAAAATTCAATATCGGTCGACCTCTATAACGTCCGCAACGTGTTGTCCGGTTTAGCCGGCTTATTTTTATTAGTACTGTACTGAATCTCATTACAAAAAAAACACCTTGATCAGATCATAAAACAGATCAAAAAAACACCTTAACAGATCATAAAAAATGACAAACAATTTTTTTTTCCAGATACTATTTGTCCCATACACGCAGTGAAATGTTTTATTTTCCGCATATCCCAGCATACCTGTCAGAATACGCTGGGGTCAGAGCACAGGGTCAGATAGAACAAACAGCGCCCCTGGCGCAAGTGAGGTTAAGGGCCTTGCTCAAGGACCCAATGATGGCAGCATGCCTGGTGCGAGGCTTGAACCGCCAACCCTCTGATCACTGACCCAGAGCCTTATACCATTGAGCCACCATCACCCATATCTACATTAGGTCGGTCTTGTGATGATCCTTTATAATGGTTAAGGTGAGCTTTGATACATTCTGAGATACAAATAGATATACATATCTATCAGATATTTCAGATACATTCTCTCACAATTATCAACTAATCTATATTGCAACTCTTAACTTAAAAAAGTTATTACCGTACCACTCTTTTGACTTAAACATAGATCCAAGATCAAAAGCCTTCATTTAGGTCCTCAGGGAAAAATCTTGAGTCATGATTTCATTCTGGCTGTCGATGGATTTAGCTTTAAACCCAGGAGTCATCCAGACAGCAGACTCATGTGCTTGAGTTATTTACATACCTTCCAGGAGCATTTGAGCTCTGCCACACCCCTGCGAAATCTAAACAAACGTAGTGACCTAGCTGAAAATGAACACCGAAATAGTCAAAGAAAGCTAATGTTTTTATGATCGATACTATGCATGTCTCAGCTAAATGTCAGCAACTCTAATGGTGACCAAGACCAACAGGCTCACGACAAACTAACACTCACTCACCTCTAACACAGCTGAAAGGTAGACACAATTACTTGAGTTATTTCTAACGATGGAGAGAAAGGAACAGAATGCACTTTTAGTAGCAAGCAGGACAACCATTGATACAAATTATGAAAATGTACCAGTTCTGGAACCTCTCACTTGAGCAAATTATTATTAGCTGTTATAATCCAGAATGTAATAAGTAACAAAGGTTTCTGAAATACTTGTCTGAAAACTGGCTGTTTCATAAATCCACCAATTCAGGTATGAATAATGTGTGAGAGGAGGACAGAAAGTCAGAAATAAATGAGGCTATACTGCCACCTCCAAAAGGGTGGGACAGTGAGACACAGGGACATTTATCTAAAGAGCATTTGGCTTAACAAACCTGGAGACTAGTACAGGAATGTGCCATCCAAAAATTTGTATCATTTTCCCAGAAATGACACAAAGCACAATTAAAAATGTAATTGTTTTATATAGAGATTTTAAATACTGGCAATAGGACAATTAAAAAAAAAAATCTCTGAACAATAGTTGTGGTTTCCTCCTAACACCCACTCAAAGACAGCCGGGTTCAGTGTCTCTGATGTGACACACTGCTGTGGAGCTTCAGGGTTGGCGTTGCTCCACAGGTCACGGACTGAACCAAACACAAATCTGCAGCAGAAACAGATACTTCTTAAACCATCCCCAGCACGCAGGGTCTTTCATCTAAACTCTGTTCAAGGTTAAACAGAAAAATAAGTCATTGGCCTTCATGAAGGACGACACAGCAGGCGCGAAGCTGTCACCGAAACAAATAGAATTGAAGTGAAAGAAAACAAAAACACCGCCGCCGTCAGGCAACAACCACAACCACACGCGCGCACACGCACAGCCAGGCTACAGTGAGCCAGCTAGCTAACTAGCTGCTCACATAGGCTAAGCATTACCATAGTAATGCATTCCTAGACGGATTCACGAACGAACCGAGGAATAAAATATCCATAAGGACAACATGCTTACCTTTGGAATACAGAGATTTGGGTGAACTGAGGTCGATATCCGTGCTTAGAAGAGCTATGAAATCAGAGGGCATACTAACTTAGCGAGGTTAGCCGTGTGGTTAGCTCAGTGCCAAATGAGAGCAAGGCTAACGGCTTCTCCCACTCCTCCAAGCGGAGAATTCAATGGGCAAGTGCTGGCAGAGGCGAAACTAGGAAAGCGAGGACACTTGTTCGGGCTTATATAGAGTTCCTACGTTGTTAAAACCGGACTGTTGACATCTGAGTTTATTTTGTAGCTTGAAAAGAGCGCTTTTCCGCTTCTCTTTACCCATCTGACTAGCTAGTTAGCTAGATAAGCGCCGTTCACCGTTTCCTTAACAACTCCGCCCCCTCCATTCGCGCATGCGCACATGATGGGGATCTGTCGGCGGCATGGATCGTTAGTAAAATGCAGATGTTTTAATCTTTTTTTTCTCTTTTTTTAACTATACTGTATCGGGTTATCTGAAGGTAGTAAATGAGCTGATATTACTTTTAATTTTTCCGTTTTATATGTGATGAAACAGTGATGTTTTAATTTGCATCGATAAAACACACTACGTTCCCCCGTCTTCACATTTTAAAGCATAATAAATTCTACTGGTTTAGTATCTCAAAAACAAATTTTGATTTTAAGGTTTTCTAAAAAATAACAGTGTTTTCCTTCTGTTTAGAGGAGCCCTCTCACACATTACATGAAACTAACACAAATAACATTATTTCAAGTTCAAAGTTTATTTGTCACATGTACATCATACACAGACTGACCGAAAGTTCGCTGTAAATAGGGGTGGGGGAGAGAAAGAAGGTGTAAAGGGGATGGTTGCATATAAATAATATTTACAATAAGTACAGTAATTACATATTACAAATGTACTGTAACGTCGCGGGCGCACGTCTGAATATTAGACCACTTCCGGTTCAGCGCCGCGTCACTTCCGGTGTAGCGATTCTTCGCGATGTTCCACTTCTGGGTCAAGCGCTATATAAACAAGCACGGTAGCGGTGGAAACCCGCGAAGTATTGTTTGCCCTAAAACTCTGCCGAGCCAAACCAAACCTTTGTCTTTTCTCTCTCGCCACAGAAGACTTCCTGAAGTCCGCCATTTTGGAGCTCTTTCACCGCGTCGTTGCGCCGCGATTCAAGACAGGATTTTTTGAGCACCGTTCCACTGTCTGCCAACAAGACTCCCCCTTGGTTTGCCTCCTATTACAGTGAGGCCTCGACTTACGAGTTTAATCCGTTCCGTGAGGTAGCTCTGAACTCAAATAACTCTTATGTCAAATCCAATTTCACCATTACAATGAATTGAAATGCCGTTAATCCGTTCCGGACACCCAAAAAACACCGCAA